>SNQJ01S0178187.1:0-19710 GCA_010110895.2 Picea sitchensis | reverse complement strand
CCTTGCCATCAAACTTCCTCATGTCAATCTTAGGAACGTCGTTGGTCTTCAAACCAAAGTTGGAGTTTCTCCATTCTTGATTCACCTTCCTTGTGTCCACATCATGAATTTCATGGGATGCACTTTCACTTTCAGGTGTCTTCTCTGTTATGAAATTTTTCAATACTTCAATGATCTCCCCTTTTAAACCCTCCATCATCTCTTGTAGTTCATCTTTTGTAACTATCTTATTTTGTAAATCATTTATGTCCCTACGCATTTCTTCACCTTCATCAAGAGTCCAAGTAGGATTTTCTGGAGGCTTAGCTGGTGTAGAAGTTCCCTTTTTGGGTGGCATGTTGGCCAAGTGTCACTTTTGAACCTTGATTTTGAGGTGGTGGTTCTAGACAATATTTCTTCTGTAGTATCTCCCAATTTTCGGCCCTTCTAGGTATGAAAATTTATTTTATGTATTTCTCTGATATTTCTTCTCTGCAATACCACAGGTCTGATCAAAATTGGATTTGCCAAGTGGAATTTATGGTAACTTCCCCACAACTTGTCGATTTTTGGCCTTTTTAGGAGGTCTCACTTGTATAGAATGCTCTGCACAAAATAATTGATATAAAATTCTATAACTCACACCCAAAATACTATAGACTGTCCATGATCCAATGCAACTTGTCCCACTCAATTTGGATACTCTAGGAAGAAGTTATGATTTTTTTACCTGGAACACCTTCTTGAGACTAGTCAATAGGACTAGTCAGATACCGTATCTTGCACAGGGTGTATAAATTTAAGATGACCCAAAAGCCGAAATTTTTACCACAGATACATTACTAATTTCTGTAAATGGCCTCCAGATTTCAGGGTCTGACACATTACATAAAAAATTTTATAGCGATAATTCCACAGTGACTCAATTCAAGATGATTCAAGAACCCTATATTGTACAGGCTTTATCTCCGAAAGTATAAGGCCTCAAGAGCTGAATTTTGAACCCAATGTACCTTGATCTGTCTTCTAAATATCCTCAAAGTCGTTCCTTCTGAAATGTTGTAGAAAAGAATTTATAGCAAAAATTCCACAGTGTCGCAGATGTAGCAGGGAAACCCCAAGACCTTGAGCTCTGATTCCATATGTTAGGAACCAAATATCAATATAGCATAGAAAAACCTCATAAAAAGTACTCAATGCCTTGAAAAAGAGATAATTTCAGATAATAATCCTCTTCGAGGGGGCAACCTCCTTTTACCCCACTTAAATGTTCAAGTACAAGATGATTCAAAATGAAAATGTCTCCTTGGTATATGTAGGAGACTAGGAGGTATAATTACAACTAATGGCCTAAAGCCGACATAAATAAAATAACATTACTAATCTAAATTACAACTAATGGCCTAAAGCCGAGATAAATAAAATAACATTACTAATCTAATATGCCCCAATTAAGGGGTAATGAGCCAATATTAGGGCTTAACAAGAGGTAAGTAAAGGAATACGAAGACCCCGAAGTTCCAAACTTCTAGAGTAAGGAGATCCATAGATCTAGCGAACAACAAGGACCATAGATATTCAGTCTCAGTCCTTTGGAGGTTTTGGTAGTTTGACACTCTGGAGGAAATGAGTGATTGTTTGCAAAAGGTGATGAACTCCCAGAGTTTCGAACTCCAGAGTGGACGACAATCGTCTATATAAGGGAATTGTAATATGTCATATCTCTAAGCCCTTCAATGATTCAATGATCTGGGTGGGATAGACTCTGGATGTGAAGCGAGAAAAACCCCAAAGGTCAAATTTCTATAGTGGATCTCCACCATAGAAACTCGTGTGAGGAGAAACTCCACCAACCTTTAGATTAGGATGTTAAAAGTAAACAAAGAAGGGCAGTAGGGCAGGGAAACCTACAACTACTGGTTAAATCAGATTACAACCAACTTCGTTTGGTTAACACTTTAGGAGAAAATGAGTTGAGTGAAGGAAACCTCTGGAGCATCGGAGTTCCATAGCCCTGAATAGTTCCCTTTTGACCTAGCACTAAGTTTTGGCTCCTAGTCACATGCTTAACTTTGTTTTAGGAAAAGGGTTTACGTATTACAGGTTAAGGGTCAACTCCTGAGACTTTTACAGGCCTCCCTAGTTTCAAAAACCTTGATTTAAATTCAAGATAGCACAGGCGTTCATGTTGCAAGTAACTCGAGCTCAAAAAATAAATCAACGGGAAAACACGACATGGTTAACTTGTAGGATTTCAGATTGAAATTACTCAGGGACTCACAATATAGTCGGAACTACACCTCAAATGACCAACGAGCAATACATTGATAATGTCCTAACATAAACCCCTTAAAAACTATGATCAAACATATTCAGGTAAGGATGAAATTACAGACTTAAACATAATCTATATGAAATAAAAATATATCACTTAAACAAGGAGGATCCGACCGATATACAGAGTTTTGAAAATGTCTGAAATTTACAGTGAAGATTTAAAATATAACATTGTGGCTATTATTCGTTTGTCAGCAAACGTAACACTTGACATTTAGACCTTCAAATGATTATATAGTGACTTTATCCATCTATTGTATTGATACTCTCATAATATAAATAAATTCAGCTTATAAATACCAAAAATCAATGAAACGTGTGTGTTGAAGATGTCCTTCCAGACCTTGCACTCCTTCCTTTCCTTTGTGTGCTAATCACAGAGACTTCCCCGGTACCTCCCAGCCAATGATAGAGGTAATTTTCTTCCCCCTTATCCCCCCAAGATGCAAAGGGGCCAAGCACACAAAAACCAGAACACAATGGCTTCCAAGCTTTCCTCGCAAGGAAGAGATTCCACTCTTTTCATAAGCCTAGAGTCCCAACTCTCACAAGTAAAAACATAGTCAATCTAAAATTCAACAGCATAATTGTGCCTTCCCCAGGGTATGATCCCCTCCTCCTCTATGTCCCTTTATTTATATAATTCTCCTTCATGAACATTTTTCCCTCATGCATAATTCGTTAATTTTTAGAAATTCAATTCAAGGATTATTCATCCACTACAGGTGTCACATTCTCCCCAAGTTGCACAAGTAATTTCTCACATTTCCCCATGTGTTTCTAAATTTCCTCTTAGTTGTCTCTTAGTTTCCCCAATCCCCTTAATTAATGGTTGTCTCCTAACTAGGTTTTAGTTAGGGTTGGAGTAGGAGCCTTCTTAGTTAGCCTAGGGTTGGTTGACTAAAATTATATTCTATGCACAACCCATTCTCTCAAGTTGTAATTATTTTTAAACAAGGATTTATTTTTAACAATTTCATGAACCCTTGTGTATTTTATCAATTCTTTAGGTTCTTACTTACTATTTCCTAACCTTCCTTCAAATCTTTACTCATGTCGCAATTCAATTAGCCCCTTTATTTAAAATTTATGGTTGGCTTTAATAATTAATAATCTATTGTTTAATTAATTATTTTATCCCATCAAGGTCAAATCATTCCAGTGTTTTCTAGGCCACCTATGTTTATTGACTCAGGTTTCAATTGTGAGACGTGCCCTTCAATATGAAGCTCGTGCTCCAAGGGTGCCACTCTCATTTACTTGTTTTTGGAATATTGTCCAACCCCTTGGAGAAAAAACTCCATTCAGTTGACCTTGTGAGAGACTAAGGGATTCTAAGGAATAAGGACCCCACCTTATTGTGTGCAACTTAGAAATCCATGTGAGAGAGTTTCTCAGTCTTCCCTCACTGAATTATGGACCACCCAACTAGGTAATCCTTAACCTACAGTTCTGGCCATGACATGAGTGCTAGTAGGCCATGACAAGGACATTTCCATCCCTCTCCCTCAATATCTGGTTTTCTGTGCAAGGCCCCTTTACTCCTTATGTGAGTCGGATTACCAAGCATATTCAAGCCTTCATCCATTGACAAAAATAGTGTCAAAATTCATATATATATCATACTAAAATCCATCATACATCATATCTGCATAATAATGAAATACTCAAACAATATAATCCACTCACTAACTCAATCTAGAGTCCAAGGAAGCACTTTGATGCCACCGACATCAATAACCTATCATGTGCCCTGCACACTCAAGACGACTTGTCAAAAGAAAATGTCAACACATATATATACATCAATAAAATCAAGCATCTATAACACCTCAACATCATCACATATAACCCAAAATCTGAATGAAGTCACAGTGTTCCATACCCGGATCACTTGTAAGAAAGTGTCCGCAAAGAATAAGTCAATAATAGTATGCTCTGTAGAGCGGGATGTTACATATAACCCCTCTTGTTTTAAATTTCATTCCAAAGTTTCTACAGTATGAAAAGGAAAGTAAATAAATGTATCTGATATAGATATTTATGTCTAATCTATCAAACAAGTAAGGAAATTGTTGACGCATCTCATATGTGTCCTCCCAGGTAACTGAGTCTGGACTATAATTGTCCCATTGGACATTGACATGATCGATTGTTAAACGCCGTAGCTATCGAATTTGATAGTCCATAATGCAGATCGGATCTTCCATGAGAGCACCCTCGTCCGACACTTGCAAGCAACCCATGTCAATAACATGTGAAGGGTCACTAATATAATGTCTCAAAATAGATACATGAAAAACATCGTACATACGCCTCAAAGAATCAGACAAGGCTAGTCAATAAGCCACAGGTCCCTTCTTTTCCACTACTTCAAAGGGTCCCACAAACCTAGGAGATATTTTAGAACCCTTTCCAAACTTGATCGAACTCTTCTGTGATTTTACCCGCAAGAAGACTCTATCTCCAACTTCATAACTGTGGTCAATGCGATGCGCATCAACATAACTCTTTTGTCGATATTGCACTTCTTTAATTCTTTGTCCGATCGATTGCATATGTTCTTACCTTTTGTTGAATCACCTATGGTCCTACCAGTACCATTTCCTCAAGTCAATCCCAACTCAATGCCGTCTGACATGGTCACCCATAAAGAAACTCAAACGATGCCATCTTAATCATACTCTGATAGTTGTTGGTGTTGATAAAGTCTACTAGTGGAAAGAATTCTTCACAATGTTTTTTTTGGTCCATTACATACATACGCAACATATCCTCCAAAATTGGGTTTGTCCTTTCTGTTTTCCTGTCTGTCTCTGGGTGATAAGTTGTACTAAATTTTAATCATGTTCCCAAAGCCTCTTGGAAACTGGTCCAAAACTGTCCTGTAAACATCGATCCTCAATCGGATATGATTATTTTTGGAACCCCATGTAATCTCACAATCTCACTGACAAACACTCTAGCTATGTCTGGTTCCTGTTACGTCGTACACACTGGAATAAAGTGTGCACTCTTCGTCAGAGTGTCAACTACCACAAAAAATAATCGTGTCTTCTTGTCATTAGTGGAAATCCAACAATAAATTCCATTGAAATGACTTCCCATTTCGACTCAGGAATAGCGTGTGGTTGTAACAATCCCACCGTATTTCTATGTTCAACCTTCACTTGCTGACATTCTAGACATATCACCATGTAACTAACTATGTCTTCTTTCATTCCCTTCCAAAATAACAAAGACTTAAGATATGGCTTCATCTTCGTGACTCCTAGATGAGCCATGTATATTTCTCGATGCGCTTAACTTAATATCAAACTTCTTAGCTCATCGTTAGGCAGTATGTAAATGATTTCATTAAATATCAATAATCCATCGTTGTCTAGTGAATAGCCTTCATACCTTGGTATCATCATGGTCTCTTGTCCAATATTATTCTTAACTCCTTGTACCAGTCACGATTGATTTGTATGGTCATAATATTTTCTCAAAGATTCGTGTTAAGCGATAACACCAAAAATATGTGTGGCCTCCTACTCAGCACATCTTCCATTCAGTTCACATTTCCTTTAATGTAATAAATTTCAAAGTCGTATTCGCTAAGATATTCTAACCAACACATTTGTCGCACGTTCATGTCACTTTGTGTAAAAAATGTTGCAATTCACAATGATCTATCTGTCTTTAATTCGAATTTTCTTCGAATAAAATAATGTCTCCATACTCTCAAAGCATAAACAATAGCTGATAAATCTAGGTCATGTGTTTCTTATTTCTCTTCATGCCTTCTCAACTTCCATGAAATGTAAGCGATCACTCGATCGTCTTGCATCAAAACCCTGCCTAACTCTTCCTTGGATGCTTCTGTGCACACCAAGAAATCCTTGTCCATGTTGGGTACTTTTAGTATCAGTGTTTTTCATTAGCAATTCTTTGAGCCTTTAAAATGATTTCGTGCATTTCTTAGTCCACAAGAACATCTTTTTCTTCTTCTACAATTCTATGATTGGTTTTGCTATCTTCGAAAATCCTTCGAAAAATCGTCGCTAATATCCTACTAAATGCATAAAACTACATACTTCATGTACATTCGTGGGTGCTTTCCATTCCATAATAGCCTCCACTTCCACTGGATCCATAGCAATACCTTTTCCAGATATGATATGTCCCAAGTAGTGAATCTGAGATTGGTAAATAAAGGATTTTTATAGATTCCCGTACAGTTTGTTTTCTCATAGGAACTACAGGACCAACCCCAAGTGTTCATCATGATCTTCCTTCATTTGAGAATAAATCGGTATGTCATCAATAAAAACTTGAACAAACTTATCCAAGTATTCACAGAACACCCCATTCATCAAACTCATGAATACCCCTGGGGCATTTTTCAATCCGAATGGTAAAACTGTAAACTCATAGTGTCCAAATCTTGTCTTAAAAGTGGTCTTAGGGATATCTTCTTCCTTAATACCCAATTGGTGATATCTTGATCTCAAGTCAATCTTCAAAAATACCATCGCCCCTTTCATATGGTCAAACAATTCATCTATTCTTGGCAATAGATACTGGTTCTTGATCGCTTTGTTCAATTGACGATAGTCAATACAAAGTCTCCATGATCCATCCTTCTTCCTTAAAAAAATAATTGGTGCAACCCAAGGTGACACGCTTGGATGAATAAGTCCTAAATCCAAAAATTCCTTCAATTTCATTTTCAACTCCTGCAATTCAGGCGTTGACATCTAGTATGGAGTTACTGCAATAGGTTCAGTTCCCAGTTTCAAATCTATTGTAGAATTTAACTCTCTTTTGGGTGGTAAACCTTGTAACTCTTCTAGAAAAATGTTTACAAACTCTTGCACTATAGGAAGGTTTTCTAGTCCTTCTACCTCGCCCTTTTCATTCAACGCTAATATTTCATATAGTCTGCATTCCTTAAGCATATTCTTCTACAATTGTAGGGAAGAAATGAACCTCAAGGACACTCCCCGGTTTCTTCCTACAATCATTCTACTTTGTCCCAAATCATCCGTCAAACTTAACCATTTCGTATTACAGTTAAGTATTGCATCATGTGATTCCAACCAATCCATACCAATCACTATGTCATAAGATCCTAGTATCATGACATAAAGATATACCTTAGTTACAAAGTCTCTGATTTTAAGTATACATCCTGTAACCCTTCCTCCAACCTTTTGTTTGGAACCCGATGCCATTTCTACGTACTTGAACTCATCCTGCTTGACTTCCTTTACCTTAATTCTCTTCAGCGCTGGACTAGAGATGAAGCTCTTTGTAACACCTAGATATATCAATACATTGTAGTTTTGGTCTGCTATCATACCTGACGTCTCTAGCAAAGTGGAATGATCCTCAACCTAGAGGTTGTTCACTCTTGCATGTATCATGTGGGCCTTTCCCAAATCTTCGATTGTAGTGGGTCTTGATGATCCAGCTACTCTAGCCTTCTCAATTGGATAGTCTCACTAATAATGTGGATCACCACATGTCAAACATCTAGTCTTTGGTCCAGTGCTCTTGGTCCCTAAAGTAGAAGTTGTTGGTCTAATAGATAGTGATCCTAGTCTATTATGTTGAATAGGCCTAAAATGTTTTTATGGTCGACGTTGCTACTATTGTGATCCTCTGTAAGGAGTCTGTCACCATGGTGTCATAAAAACAGGTCCTCTAGGCATAACTCAAGGCCCGATAGTATGTATGGATGGTGCTTGATGTTGTTGCACTCCCGATGATGTATGTCCAATCTGTCTAGAGGGAGTTTTTCCCTAACCCCCACCATTCAACTCTTCTCAACTATGAGGGCCTTCCAAACCACATCATGCAAAGTCTAAGGAATTAATATCCTCACATTCGCACGAATGTTGGAGTTAAGTCCAAAAAAGAACTTGTTGACCTACAACTTTTCCATGTTCATATGTGGAGCATACCTAAGTAGCTCCATGTATCTGGCCTCATACTCTGGCACCGTGTGATCACCCTGTCATAAGGCGTTGAACTCATTAAGCTGAATCTAAATGAATTCTTTGGACAAATACCTTTCCTGGAACCATTCCTCGAACAGTTGCCAGGACATGTCTTTGACAACCATGATTAGTTGAGGCAGGAGCGTATTCCACCATATAAAATCACTCCCCTTCAGCTAAAATATTGTCATGCAGACTTTCATGTTGGAGGTGTAATCAATAAGTGTGGAGCACATCTCCATGTTCTACAACCATGCCTCGACGACTAAGCAATCCAGGGCACCCTAGAACTCGGGAAATTTCACCTTCTCGAGTTCTCGGTGTATGCTACCACTACCAGCTGGGGTGCATTGTGAACCCTCATTGGGTAC
Organism: Picea sitchensis; assembly: GCA_010110895.2. Classification (NCBI taxonomy): domain Eukaryota; kingdom Viridiplantae; phylum Streptophyta; class Pinopsida; order Pinales; family Pinaceae; genus Picea; species Picea sitchensis. Next base: position 11,036 of record SNQJ01S0178187.1, on the reverse strand, counting down.
AAAAGCTCTACCCTCATCTCTATCTAGGAAGTTGATAAATGCCTCTAACATCCTCTATAAGGATCTCATCATACTTACTACATCTCCCACGACAATCATCTCTTGCTCACATTCAACTCCTCTTCTTGGGGGTTAGACCTTTGGGGCATGGATTCTATTGGAGGTGTCACACCTCTTCCTCCAACACCACATCATCTACCTCCCCAGTGTCCTCTAACCATGATTACCTGTAAAATAATTTCATATTTTTATCATAAATCTAATTCAATCATTTCGTTTAAAACAACGTATGACATAACGGTCCAATGTTGCAGGGTTGGACGGACTCTGATACCATATGTAACATCCCCTCTATTACGTCATTTAAGTACTTGAGACACAATAATATATATATATATATATATATATTAAACACAAATAACATAATTGAACAAACCAAACATGATAATATCATATGTTAACAATACACATTATATTTCTTTCATTCCATTGCACAACTAGATTTATATACTACTCTAAGCATGAAGGATCTGCCACATCACATGAGATGAAATACATACTACCCACCCAACATATCATGAAGGTTAGGACTTCCAAGAAACATAATCAATGCTCAAGTCTAGGATTCGACCGATTGATATTGACCATTTAAGGTCTCAAGACTGAGGACTATTCTGAGGAACAAGGAAGTATCTAATTCCCTTACCTTTATCTATTCAAAGTCCACTATAAATCTCAACATTCCTTTCTGCAAATTCTTCAATTAACATAGAGAATCTAGTATCTTAGTCATCATCTCATAACACCAGGTATTATATTACAAAATAACGCATCATATTACTGATTAAAGGTCAGGGAGTATTTCAATAGAATCATGACAGAAACTTAACAGTAAAACAGAGTCCCTTAATATCCATCTATCATTTGTGACAGTTTCAAATTACTTATGTTTCCCTCAACATGTGACACCCTATAGGGTACAACCAAGTAGATAGGTATTCGATCCACATCACAAATTTAAAAGGAAAAACAACAGAGAGAGACTCTCAGCACAAGGTAGAAACCATAGGCCTAATCTGTACTCTTATGAACTAGTTAAAACTATGAATAAAATAAACTTGTAACCGAAGAAGCTATGATCTGAGAACGAGTTAAATTTTTTGTAAGAATATTGAAGCTTCTCTTCTAGTAACACAGTGCAACACCTCTAGAGAAAATTCTGGAAGTGTGTATATGGCTTCTCAAAGGCCCAAGGTTCAAAGGATACAACACTCGAAGTGAAAAGATACCCTCTCAAGTCGGGAAAAGGTCAAAAATTTCGAAAGCACAAGCTCGGGAGAGACAGTGTGAACATAGACATGGGAGGCGCAAAGTACGCAACCCACAATTACCCCCTTTATTTAAAATTTACAGTTGGCTTTAATAATTAATACTTTATTGTTTAATTAATTATTTTAATCCATCAAGGTCAAATAATTTCAGTGTTTTATAGGACACCTATGTTTATTGACTTAGGTTTCAATTGTTCAATGTTCCCTTCAAGATGCAACTCGTTCTCCAAGGGTGCTACACACTTTGACTTGTTTTTGGAAGTTTGTCCAACCCCTTGGATTCAAAACTCCATTCGGTCGACCTTGTTAGAGACTAAGGAATTCTAAGGAATAAGGACCTCGCCTTATTACGCTCCCCTTATAAATCCATGTGAGCGAGTGTCTTGGTCTTCCCTCATGGCATCATGGACCACCCAACTAGGTAATCGTTAACCTACAATTATGGCCACATCGGGAGTGCTAGTAGGCCGTGATAGGGACTCTTCCACCCCTCTCCCTCTATATCTATTTTTTTCTGCAAGGCCCCTTTACTCCTTATGTGAGTTGGATTAGCAAGCATCATCAAGCATGCATAATTGAACAAACCAAACATGATAATATCATATGTTAACAATACACATTATATTTCTTTCATTCCATTGCAAAACTAAATTTAGATACTACTCTAAGCATGAAGGATCTGCCACATCACATGAGATGACATACATACTACCCACCCAACATATCCTGAAGGTTAGGACTTCCAACAAACATAATCAATGCTCAAGTTTAGGATTCAACCGATTGATATTGACCATTTAAGGTCTCAAGACTGGGGACTATTCTAAGGAACAAGGAAGTATCTAATTCCCTTACCTTTATCTATTCAAAGTCCACTATAAATCTCAACATTCCTTTCTGCAAATTCTTCAATTAACATAGAGAATATAGTATCTTAGTCATCATCTCATAACACCAGGTATTATATTACAAAATAGCGCATCATATTACTGATTAAAGGTCAGGGAGTATTTCAATAGAATCATGACAGAAACTTAACAATAAAACAGAGTGCCTTAATATCCATCTATCATTTGTGACAGTTTCAAATTACTTATGTTTCCCTCAACGTGTGACACCCTATAGGGTACAACTAAGTAGATAGGTATCCGATCCACATCACAAATTTAAAAGGAAAAACAACAGAGAGAGACTCTCAGCACAAGGTAGAAACCATAGGCCTAATCTGTACTCTTATGAACTAGTTAAAACTATGAAGAAAATAAACGTGTAACCGAAGAAGGTATGATCTAAGAACAAGTTAAATTTTTTGTAACAATCTTGAAGCTTCTCTTCTAGTAACATAGTGCAACACCTCTAGAGAAAATTCTGGAAGTGTGTATATGGCTTCTCAAAGGCCCAAGGTTCAAAGGATACAACACTCGAAGTGAAAAGATACCCTCTCAAGTTGGGAAAAGGTAAAAACTTTCGAAAGTACAAGCTCGGGAGAGACAGTGTGAACATAGACATGGGAGGCGCAAAGTACACAACCCACAATTACCCCCTTTATTTAAAATTTACAGTTGGATTTAATAATTAATACTTTATTGTTTAGTTAATTATTTTAATCCATCAAGGTCAAATAATTTCATTGTTTTATAGGCCACCTATGTTTATTGACCTAGGTTTCAATTGTGCAATGTTCCCTTCAAGATGCAACTCGTTCTCCAAGGGTGCCACTCGCTTTGACTTGTTTTTGGAAGTTTTTCCAACCCCTTGGATTCAAAACTCCATTCAGTCGACCTTGTTAGAGACTAAGGAATTCTAAGGAATAAGGACCCCTCCTTATTACACTCCCTTAGAAATCCATGTGAGCGAGTGTCTTGGTCTTCCCTCATGGCATCGTGGACCACCCAACTAGGTAATCGTTAACCTACAATTATGGCCACAGCGGGAGTGCTAGTAGGCCATGCTAGGGACTCTTCCACCCCTCTCCCTCAATATCTTTTTTTTTTTCTGCAAGGCCCCTTTACTCCTTATGTGAGTTGGATTAGCAAGCATGCATCCACTGAAAAAAAAAAGTGTAAAAATACACACACACACACATATATATCATACATCATATGTGCATAATAATGAAATACTCAAACAATACAATCCACTCCCTAACTCAATCCAGAGTCTAAGGAATCCCTTTGATGCCACCAACATCCATAACCTGTCACGTGTCCTGCACACTCAAGACAACTTGTCAAAAGCACATGTCAACACATATATATACAAAAATAAAATCAATCATCTATAACACCTCAACATCATCACATATAACCCAAAATCTGAATGAAATCACAATGTTCCATACCCAGATCACTTGCAAGAAAATGTCCTCAAAGAATAAGTCAATAATAGTATGCTCAGTAGAGAGGGATGTTACAATAACCTCCATGGAATTTATAAGATAACCTTCCTGGGACAAAGTCAACAACCAAGAACATCTCCTAGAGGAGGTCAATTTATATTATAAACAAGTGCATCATTAATACTGAACAATGAGCATGATCATCATGCCAACAATATTCAAGTGTTACAAAACATTTGATAGCAATAGCAGTAATAGAACTCTAAATATTGCTATTCTAGTGACAAAAATTGTATAAATATATGATATCAAACCTGATATGGAAACCTGGATTCTAGTTTTTGTTGTCCCATTTGAGTTGTTCTATATTGTATGAGAGATTCTCACTACTACCTCCAACTCTTGGGCCTCCTCTGTGTGCACTAGATGTAAGATCCCTTTGGATCTACTATCACTTTTTTCAAGTGTACATATCTTGCAAACACCCTCATATTATATACAAGTGCATTGTCCAAATTTATCTTCTAATCTAAGACATTACATCAACAACAAGAAAAGGTTAGAAATATGAATCAGAAAGTTCAGTGTCCAGGAAAATGTCAACAAGCCTAAACCACTAAAAATCTAATNCTCATATTATATACAAGTGCATTGTCCAAATTTATCTTCTAATCTAAGACATTACATCAACAACAAGAAAAGGTTAGAAATATGAATCAGAAAGTTCAGTGTCCAGGAAAATGTCAACAAGCCTAAAACACTAAAAATTCAATTTTGACGGAAAGTCAATCTGAGAAGTGTAATAGGTGAACTAGAGTAGGGTGAGTTCATAATTGGTGGATTTTTTCCCAATCAAATTTATAACAAGTGATAAACAATCTTGACAAAGAAAATTATGCAGTGGCAAATTGCGTGTGCAGTGACAAATCTCACGATATTCCTTCCAATGATTAGACTGTTCTGAAGGAAACCTGCTCTGATACCATGTTGGATTTTCATTATTTTAGTTAATATTTTCCATATAATTTTTATCTTATTTTAACATTCAATAATCATATACTAAAATATATAAGAAACAGATAAACAAGCATAAGAAGACACAAATATTTGTCTTGGGAAAACCCCAAACTTGAGGAAAAAACCCAACCAAATTCTCTTAGAGAGAATATTCCAATACAACCATGAACAAGATCTAATCACAAGTGAAAACAAAAAATGAATAACCAAATAGTTATCTCTTCTTCTTTTCAAACCCTAGTAAGGGTCGACAATTGAGTCACCACAGAACTGGCGTAAGATAGGTGTATCACTAGCGCACCATAGAATTGACACAACTGGTAACTACAACTACTACTGTAACTAGAACGAAGCAAATAGGCAACACCACACAACCTTAGTGAAACTCTTCAAGAGTTAGCGCACAATATATATCACTAAGAATGTCCTTCCCCAAGTGGGGCTCACTCTCCAAGAGAACCATAAACCATAAATAGTGAAACTGCAGCTGCAACTGCCTAGTGCGCACTGTAGAAGGAGAATTGTGTGGTTGTTATGATGAACTGACCTAGACTTGTATTTATACTAATCTGGGTATCTTTCTGGGGATGAATTCTTATTCCGGGTCTTCAAATTTACTTTATTATTTATGTGGGTCGACTTCTCTTCCTAGAAATTATATTTCCACTTTATTATTATTTCTTGTGGGTCGACTTCTCTTATGTGGTCTTCTATTTCACTTTATTATTTTCCGAGGTGTTTTTCAATTGTTCAACGGTCTTCCTTTGACTTCTTGGAACATTCTTATTCTCTAAGAAAAATTTTCCAGGAGGGAATACCTCCCACAGCTACCAAAACATCAACATTATTTTCCATCCTCTATAAGTATCTTAGACCTAGTCAATTCAATGAATTCCCTTTTTGCCTTTCTTAAGGCCTTTCAAATTATTTCCATGGGGTTGAAGGAATCATATATTTCATCCCACAAATCATCATGCTCTGAAGGTGTCCTTGTCTACATCAACAAATAAACATGTTAATTCAATTATTGTAAGCAAAAATTAATATGAAAATCATTGTTATACCTATTGCGAGCTAGCCAATTCCTTCCCACGATCACCCTACAAAATTATATGACAATTTAGAATGTTAAAAAATAATCTAAGAAGAATGAGCTATTAAAATTTATGCTAAATATATAAAAAGGAAAACATTAATTATGGTTTTGATATATTGGTAGAACATATTTACCCCCCTAATAGCAATGCTTCCGTTGATTTGATTGAAATCATAATCGACCAAAAAATATTCCCCTGCAACTATTTTTTTCACTACACATGAATATCAAATTTCCTCCACACCCCTCAAATATGGTGGGTTGCTTTGTTGTTGTTGTCTGGTCTTGTACTATTAATAAAACCACATGTGTTCCACAGACACACCTTTTCCCTTCCATCAATATACATCATTGCTCATTTATTGTGATCGTTGTCTTTAGTTGTATATAATTTGCAGCAACTACATATCTCCACATACTTGGAATATATCAAACCAACCTCTACCAATATCCATAGTTGTAGCATGGTTTGACACACTTCATCAACTCCTCTACCAATATCCATAGTTGTAGCATGGTTTGACACACTTCATCAACTCAAAAAGTCCTCCATATTTCACCTTTATACCATTCATGGATACTATACCCAGACCATGTATGGACAACATAGAAATGCGATAAATCCTCTCATTGACACAAAAGCCAGTGTCCAACTGAGGAATTTCATTAGGTACCCATCGTCTCACTATATGTTTGTACCTAAAAGTAACCACGACGTCACCTATTCTTTGGTATTCATAAGAACATGAACCTCCTTCAACAAGAAACAATTCCATGCACCTACATAATTTTCTTCTGACCTTTTCACCTCTAGTTGATCTTGCCCTGTTAGATTTGTTGGACATGACACTTTACCCCCTCCCTCCATAAATTCCCTCACTCAAGGATGATAGGTATGACATGTACTTTTTCATTTTTACCTAAACTCCATCGAATGAGAAAAAGTAGTTAGAAAAAGGGGAGAATTAAAGGGCAATGAATCATTTGACACTATCTTTCTAATTTGACACTTTCCCCCTTATTCCAAAAGAACCATATTGTGATGATATTTTACACTTTCATGAAGGAATTCAAGCATACACTTCATCCTCCATCCAAGACAATGGTTTGGTAGGTTATGTTCCTTTTCAAAAGTATGCATTTGATGATGAATCCCATGATAATTTGACGAGAATAGATGTTGTAGAGAAATCCTCGGAAGAATAAGAAATTGCAAGTGCTCCCACTAGCTCATGTGATGGGAAACATGGATGGAAAGAGGATGGTGGTGTGGGAACCATTTTTTTGATTGAGAGACTATAGATGGGACATGTATTGTTGGTTTATTCATGGAAATATCATTTATGACATGGATGATGATGCATGAAGAGTACATTGCAATTCTTATTTCCTTTGAACTTGGACAACCTAAATATGTTGAGGTATGTGATGCATTTTATATTTTTTAACAACATCCATATGTCCACATCAATGGGGTAGATATTTTGCAACACAAGAAGCATTGTCTTCACATTACATATGCAGAAATTTTCCAGGCATTGAATATCTTTAGTTCATACCCTTTATATATACAAAAAATTGGCAAGGGGGTGTATTTTTAGGGTTGCATTACATTTGGGACAACATCATGCACAATATATTATGTACGAAATAATTTTTCATCCTTCCAAAAGAGTGCATCAATATCTAAATCATGAGATGATTTTTTTCCAAATGTGATTTTTTATGGCATACATCATGTGGAGGTTTAATAGATTGCAACAAAGAGAGGAAACATTTTTTTGTAGGATTATCTTGGAGCCACCTTCTAATCCCTAGTTTCTTGAGGCTATGACATGTGATCTATATGGTAGCAAAGGAGGAAGGATTTTGGATCATGTATATCATATTTTGGAGAGGCATGTTGTAGTGAATGTTTGGAAAGTAACATGTAGAAATAAATATTTCTTTTGTTGGCGATAGTTTTTCAGACTCTACCTTAGAATCATACTTGTGTTTTGTTTGATGAACTACCTTTATTTGAATTTTCAACCTTCTATTTGTGTGAATAATTTAGCGATGCTAAACTCCTTCTCTTACCTCAACCACCTCTTCCTATACTACAATTTAGTGTCCAATATTTGCATGCTAACTTTTCTTCTATTCTTAGTGCCAGCTAATAGGCTTCTTCCACTACACATTTCTTATGCAATATCATCTCATTTTGGACTACAAACTTCAACCCATTCACTTACCTCAAGAATCTCTAGTTTTTGTCTTCGTGAAGCCCTATTCAGATGGAAATGTGATAGAATTCTTCTATATCCTCTTTTAAACTTTGGTATCTCTATCATAAGTTTTGCATCTATATGAATAGCACTTGTATAATATATTGGATAAAAATGATCTCATCTTAGATACCATATCTATAATTCATTATCTTCTCCTTGTTTTGGAAAACTTGGCGACATTGCATCAAATCCCAACAAATTGTTTCATTTTCTCTCAACTTAATGATGGTGAACTTGACCTTGAATAAATTTCCATCTCACTTATCCAATCTATCATTGCTTCCTCTTTTAGACTTTTATCATAATATGAGACTTCAACATTGGCTCCCATTTTTTCTCTTCAAAACTCCAATCAAGTAAGTTGCGAAAACTCCTTACTTATTTTCTTGTTCTTCTTCATGGTTTTCCTCTGAACCACTAGATTTGGGTTCTCAATTATGTAGTCTTGTCTCCAAATCTTCAATTATTGTTCTCAATTCTTGTACTTTCTTGGTTTACACTAGTGCTTCTACCTCTTCTTGAGATCACTATAATTACTATCCTCCTAATTCTTAGATTTATAGGGAATTAAACCTTTGTGGTTTCTTTCAATTGCATAATATACTTTATACAAAAATTATTATCATGTCGTTTGAATTCTACTTTTAGACCAAAACTGGGGCATTGGGTAGTGTAATGGTCCCAACTTGGGCTCAATGCACCTAGATTCACACCACATAGGTTACTTGCACCAAGAAATAAATAATATAAATTCCTTCAAACATGCATAGGACAAAATAAATGTACAACACTCATTCAAAATAATCTAATCAATATCACCATCATGATTCATATTACAATCTATGTTTTGGACTATCTCGGGCTTACGATTTTTTGTCTCTCTCTTCTCTTGGGCTTCTTCTCTTCTACATATTCCACACCTATTTTATGTTGTCTAGATACACACTATATTCAACCTAAACTCTTAGCCTCACCATTGAGACCTTCTAACTCCAAAAATATCCTACCATGATATTCTTTCAAAGCAGGAGTGAGAACCATAGGAGTGCCCCCCTACAAAACTAGAACATCATTTTTCTTTTCATATACGAGTTAAGAATCAAGAAAATGCAAAAACGTTAGTGCTTAAAAGTGATAGGAATCTTTGGGGTAAATGAGACATTGACCAAGTTACAATTATATATATGTGCATTGTTTTATAATGTATCATCACATCTAAGCCAATAAGTTTAAAGCAAGGATAGTATACCACACATTCCTAATACCATCAAAACCCTTTAACAAAATTTCAATGGACTTCTAAGTTGGATTTCCTACAATTTGATAAAGGAATGGCTATGGTACATTCAGATTGACAAGATCTACAATTTAGTCATATTGTTAACCACATCTTGACTAATGTGAAAATATTCACTATTTTTTGTTTGGGTTTGGATGTGTGTCAAGAAAAATATACTACAGAGAATTTAAGTGAATTTTGAAGGGGCAAAGGAAGGGATAGTGTATGTACCTATTCTCAACACCACACATGTAACTATGGGAACATGCCCTAGTTTCACTACTAGAGGATGACCTATTACCTTCAGTCATAAAAGGGGTTGATTGTGATTGTAATKGATGGTTTATCGTAGATGGATTGTGAATTTTGAGTTACATTTGACTTAATTTAGTATTTTCTATTTAATTTTGAACCTTGACTTTATAATAATAGACAAGATAGTGAATATGACACGTCTTATATATCTTTATTCTTTTCATATTAATATGGAGATGTGATTATTTGAAGTTGTTCATTTCATAGGTTATTATCAGTATGTTTCACTATAAGAATCTATGATCGTGTGCCCTTGTTTTAAGCTTCCATCTGTTGGGTCTGCTTCCTAATATGATTGAGATCTTATCTAGTGTTTTAGTTATTTATGTACAAGGTAAAAATCGGGGCATAATTTAATGTGTAGCTAAGAAGCTAAATCAAAATCCTTCCCAAGCAATGAAAATGAGAAAATTCCACGATAATGACCCAGGTTTGAGTTCTGGTAGGCATGCACCACAAGATAAAGGGCTATGATAAATTGGAAATGGGCCACATTTATGAAATTTTGTACTTGTTGTACCAGAACAAGAAGCCTCCAACATGGAAATGGTGCGACTATCACAAATCTACTCCTACCTTTAAGAAATTTGTTTAGGATTTCATGGGTAAAATTAATTTTTCCCACATATTTGTGCCCAATTTCACTGAAATAATCAAGCCCTTCAAAATTTTGTTAATAAAGGATGGAAATTTTTCTAGGATAAGAATGTAGGGGAGGATTTTTAGTCCATCAAAGATGTCATTTCTTGTACCCCTCTCCTATCGAAGCCTAATTTTTCTAGGTATTTCCATATCTACATTTATGTTTCTAAGTAGGATGTTTCAGTCATCCTTCTATAGTTAGATGTTGAGAATATTGAAAGAAAAATGGATTATGTGATTCAAAGATTGAACATAAATGAGGTAAAGTACTCATTAGTATAAAATCATGCATTTACACTTGTGAGTGCCTTGAAAAATTCAGACATTATGTGCTAGGAAAACACACAATTGTTAAAGTTCTCATCCATGTTGTTAAGTACTTGTTGTCCCAAACCTATTTGCATGGGAAAATGGAAAATCGACATATAAGATCCAATAATTTGATTTGTAAATTATAATTCCATAGACTATCTAGGGTCGATATTTATCTCTCTTAATGGATAAAAGTCGCATGATGAATGACCAAACATCCTAGAGAATGATGATTATTTTTTTGTTTCCTTCACACTTGATTACTTGACATTGACCAAGATGTTATTATTGATCCATGGTATCAATACATTCCTTTTTATTTTCAAAACAATTCCCTCCTCATTTACAAGAAAATGAGAAGAGGAGGTTAAATTTGGAGGCCACTAAGTATGTACTATTTAACAACTTCATGTTCCAGATACATTTAGATTATATG
>SNQJ01S0178186.1:19720-31753 GCA_010110895.2 Picea sitchensis | reverse complement strand
TGGAAACACAGGGAGTTCTGAAGATAGGAGAAGGAGAGTAACCTTCGTCCAGGATTATTTTTCTGTATCAGGAGAAGGAGAGTAACCTTCATCCTTGACTTCCGCTGAACTAGAAGTAGGAGACTGAATCTTCAAGCATCGTGGTCTAGCTCGAGGGTGGCTAGTGGTAAATCCGTTTAGAGTCACTGAGCCTACGGTTGGGTGGAAACAAGCACCCCTCTCAGCAGTCGCGTCACACCTGGTGTTTTTGATAAGTGTTTATATCTTGTATCTTGAATTGAATATCCTAGACGCATGCTCATGTTTGTACACTCATAAATGGTTTTGTTTGCCTGGTGTTTTGATCAGAAATAATGGATGCATGCTTATACTTATATGACCATAATCGGATTATGTATAGAATGAATAAGTTCAGATTACGAGTCCGTTCCCTTGATATTTGTTCCATCTACTTAACTCACGCTATGTCCTGGTTTGATTTCCCGAAGGCACCTCCTCCTGGGAAGTTTCCTCGCATTCCAGAGCCGGAGTGAGTTCCTTGAAGAGACTATCGTTATAGTAAACCCACGAGTTTACTTTACCCCTGTCACAAAGTTCATAGCTCGACAAATTAGGAAGGCTTTTCAGTTAGGTCACCAAGCCTAGGGATGATTACCCAAGAACCCTCTGAAGGATCATGTGATCGGAGTCTGGAAACCTTGTACAAGAGAGAGTAGTTCTCTCAGGTTTCGACATTTCGACACCCGAAAAACCCAAAGGGCAAGATCCCTCGCCTTCGCCAGTCGCGAAATCTCGGTATGAGAAACCCTGAATCAGTTTAGTGTGAATAGGTTTCGGCGTTTCGACACCCGGGAAACCCAAGGGCAAGACCCCTCGTCTTCGCCAGTCGCGAAATCCCGGTATGTGAAACCCCGAATCGGTTTAGAGTGAATAGGTTTCGGTGTTTCGGCACCCGGGAAACCAAAGGGAAAGACCCCTCGTCTTTTCCAGTCGCGAAATCCCGGTATGCGAAACCCCGAATCGGTTTAGCATGAATAGGTTTCGGCGTTTCGACACCCGGGAAACCCAAGGGCAAGACCCCTCGTCTTCGCCAGTCGCGAAATCCTGGTACGCAAAACTCCGATGCGCTCTGTGGATGAGCCCTAGGTCACAGGACAGGGTCTTGTGGTGGGAAGGAGGAGTCCCGAAAGAATCTGGACCGCCTAGTTGTAGGGACGCGTGGCAAAGATCTAAAGACACCGGGGTACTGGATATTGGGGAAATAGGAGTGAAGACCCCGCCAAAATCTCGAAAGGTAGAATGTCGAGATTTGATCTGGCCCGTTGATCAAGTCGACAATCTGGACCATAGATCCAGATGATACCGAGCTTTCGAGTTCCGGGGATTCGACAGGGAAAGGAGGAACGCTGGCACCGCGATTTCCCGAATCGTGAAACCCCGAAAGCATTTAGAGGAATAACACCAGGTCATAGGACCAGTCGTATGAAAAGTGACCCAAGGGAGGAGGTAAGGATCTGTTAGACCCTTTCGGGTTTCAGCATTTCGAAAGACAGAGAACAGGGGAATGCTTGCATCGCGATTCTGCGAATCGCGAAAGCTGGAAGCGCCTTTTTGGTAAGGCCTGTGGTCATAGCCAACGATCACATGGAGGAGGATAAGGGAAGGGATGGTCTGCGCTAGACCCCATAGAAATTCGAGGATTCTGTCCCTCGAAGAAAAGACAAAAAGAAAAGGAAAATCTTAGTTGTCGTAGTGGGTGTGCGACATATACAATGTTGAAAAGTAAATAAAAAGAAAGCATTGATAGAATTTTATTGTGGCGATGTATTCTTTGGCTATGGCATTGCCACAAATGAATTTGAACTATTTAGTTTAAATGGTATTAAATTATTACATCTGAGCATATTTTGCACCTTCCATGATACAATTAAGCCGATGATAATATTGTTCTGCAACTATAAGCTGAGGATAATCTTCAATAGTAAATTAACTTTGCACTTGTCCATGATATATTAATATTAATAAATATTTATTTTTTAAATATATTTAATTAGTAAAAATAGCAGAACATGAACAAGATTAAGAGAAACTACAATGTTGAAAAATAAATAAAAAGAAAGCACTAATAGAATTTGGTTGTGGTGATGTATTCTTTGGCTATGGCATTGCCACAAATGAATTTGAACTATTTAGTTTAAATGGTATTAAATTAATACATGTGAGCATACTTTGCACTTGTCCATGATACAATTAAGCCGAGGAATTTTTTTTTCTGCAACTATAAGTTGAGGATAATATTTCCAGGTAAATTAAATTTTAATTTACTTTTAATTAACTCAACAAATTAACTTTTAATTCTTCCAGGTAAATTAACTTTTAGGCAGGGACCAACCTGGAAAAAATGCACCAAAATTATGGTTTTCAGGACCAAAAAATAGGAGGAGAAGTTTTGATTTCCTTTTTTATATGTCACTATGGTTGCGACAGAGGTGGGTTCTGTCTCAAACACTGATGTTCAAGAACAAGACAGTAGTACACTCATGTTTCTCTGGTCGTAGTAGTCACACACAAAGATGTTTTGCAAGAGAATTTTGACTCAGGGATTCCTAGTATTGAAAATTCTTACTTGCAAACTGCAAATAGTAAACAACAAACAACGAATAGGAATGAACCCATGGCACTGAAACTTACTCACGATCAAGGAACAACATAAGCACAATTCCAATCGCAAAAGAAGAACCCCAACTATGAAAACTGCAACAACAATTCCAACTGCGGATGCAGGACCTCAACCTTGCAAATTTGAAGCAAACACGAGCAAGCAACAAACAACAAACTAGTGAAAAAGAACCAAGAGGTCCAACTGCAGCTGTTGCAGGACCTCAACTTTGCAAAGTTGAATCAAACAACAATAAGAAGCATCCAACAAACCAATGAGCAAGCATCAACCAGTGAACCAGTAATGCCGGTGAAGAACAATATTGCCCAAATTCACTACAGACAAGACTGTATCCAAAAATCAGAGGAAAATGTATTGTAACATGCATGTTAAGTAAACATTTAAGGCTGTGAGGTCTGTTAGGTAAAAACTTAAGGTTGTCAGAACCGTCCAAGGGCCTCGCGCTGTGTAAACATTTAAGAAAGAATGTAGTGTGGCAGGCCTGTTTACGTAAATAATAATAAAAAAGACTCTTTAAGTACTTAATAATAATAATAACAATAGTTCGAACAATAGAGACCATGCAAAAAGAAATTAGTCAAAGGACAAACTAATATGAAGAATCGTAAAAATTCAAAAAGATCGTAGATGATAAAAAACTTTGGATATGCTAACATATAAAATAGTGGGAATAACGAAGCTGGCAATAAGACCTCAAATCTATTATCCAATAGATCATGACATATAAGGTTTTTTTTATTATATAAAAATCAGAGGAAAATATATTGTAACACACCTGTTAAGTAAACATTTAAGGTTGTGAGGCCTGTTAGGTAAACACTTAAGGCTGTTAGAACCGTCCAAGGGTCTCGCGCTGTGTAAAAATTTAAGAAAGAATGCAGTGTGGCAACCATGTTTACATACGTAATAATAAAAAGGCCTCTTTAAGTATTTAATAATAATAATAATAATAATAATAATAACAACAATAGTTCGAACAATAGAGACTATGCAAAAAAAAATTAGTCAAAAGACAAATTAATATGAAGAATAGTAAAAATTCAAAAAGACCGTAGATGATCAAAAACTTTGGATATGCTAACATATAAAACATTGGGAATAGCGAAGCTGGCAATAAGACCTCAAATCTATTATCCAATGATATCATGACATATAAGGTTTTTTTTATTATATAAAAGATAATGTTTTTAGTTCTCTAGTTCGAACAATAGAGATTATGCAAAAAAAAATAGTCAAACGACAAACTAATATGAAGTTAACGAATTATCGATCGCTATATTCCCTCTACGCCTTCGACATGGACTAATAAGGATATGGTTCACCTCTCATAAAAGTTGACTTTTTTAGAAAAGAAGTACATGCTTTCTATAGGGAAGAAGTGATAAGTTATAAAACACATTATTTGTTGTATAAATATTTCAAAAGCTACGATCCACTTGATATAAGAATGTAAAAATCCAAATGAATGTGATAATGAAATTCTATATATGATTTTTGATGATCTTAACACATAAAAAGATTGAGAAAGGAAATAAAAGAGATAAATGATTGCGTATTCAGTTATTTGAATAAAAACAATATGTTTCATTGTTATTATTACAAATGATGATTACATTTATTTTTTAAACAAGATCTGTCTATCGGCATACCTATTGCGATAAAAAATAAATAAAAAACAACCAGTGGAAACTGCAAAGTTATAACAAGTATGTTTTATGCTTCAAATTTGTCATCTCAACATGCACCTCTCGTTGCCTCTACTAGTCAAGTGTTACTTAAAATGCGCAAATACAATGAAAGAAAGACAAAGTAAACAAAATAGAGCAAACATGGTAATGTCAACAACGTTTCATATGTCTCAGGCCAGTTTTACAACATTCCATATGTCTTGCCTCATTGCACGCCAACTTTATAGGGGTATTTCTATTACAAGCACGCAACCTAAGATAGTTACACTTGTCCTAAATTCATATGTCATTTGTCGTCCTTGGCAATGTGAGTCTTCTAAGATTTATTTTCCATAGTTGCCTGGCTCAAACCGAATCCTCCATGACAGCTACTACTACTCTATACAAAGCTCAATGATGCGGTTGACTTTGATTCCATAGCCTCACCCAATGACTGTGTCTCTATTTCAGTTTTGGCTCACTTGTATCTGGTTAGCAACTCTTTAAACTTCATAGATTGCAGTCAAAATGAACAAATCTGCAACGAACTCTCACTCCATGATAAAACTTCAAATGTGGATGCTCTTAAGGCTTCACCTGTCTGTCTACAATTTTAATTTTGATGGGTTTTTTCAAATGAACTTATCATAGGGATGGAGGCTGTGAATGTTTTTCCACCTTCTTTATACATCTATTGTATTAGTGCACGGTTTAATTATTCATGAATTTTTCCATAATGCATATTATGTTAGGTAACTTCGTCATTGGCCTCTAGATGGATGGCCTTCAGTTTATGAAGAAAGAAGTGCACATAATACATTTCCAAACCTCTAAAGCTTCACGGTGGCAGTCTTACGTGGCTTTTGATGTGTCTTCGCTCACACTGCTCCTATTTTCTTTGAACAAGGCATTGCAAGGATGGAAACTAAGGTCATGTCTATCACTCAAGGATTTTTTTCCCTATTGTCTTTGTGGGGATTATGTTTGACGTGCCATACTAGTTTTTTTTTTTGTAAGTGAGTGTAAGAAATTGTATTACTACAAAAATATTATGATACAAAAAAGGGGGGCCTCCTGGCCTTCCTAGTAGGAAACCAGACCAAGGGTTCCCGAGTTGCACTTACTGATATATACGAGGGGTGGGATTGGTCTGCGACTAGGGGAAACCAAGCCAGTCCCACCATATCCAGTTTGAAAAGGAGAAGCAACATAAACATAAAAAAACAGATGCAAAGACTACGCACTAGGCCCGGGAGGCTAGTGGTCGAACTAACCATTCAACTAACCATTCACTCATCCAGGGGAATGATGTGTTTCTTCCCGTCATCCGCCTGGTTCTTGTTATCCTCCTTCTGGGAGATCGTGTGAGTCTTCATGATGTGGGATGACGCTTCGTGTCCATCGACTGGTGTACTGATGTCCATGTGATGGACATAGCGCAGATAGAGGTGAAATTGAGCAGCTAACCGCTCCATCTTGGATTTATGATCCTTCTCGACCTCAACTAACAGTTTGGTAATAGTTTTCGGGATACCGAGGCGACTCGAGATTTCGTCCAACATTTTCTTGTGATCCATGTTATCCTCCCGTCTGGATTCTTCCATTTCCGAACTCACTTTGCCGATCATCAACTTAGTTAGCCATGCTAACTCCATTGTTTTATGGTAGAGGGTATCCCTGGGCTGCATGGCCCCTGTATCAGTTACCCAATCCACTTCCTGTTCCAGTGCATCCCAAGATTTGCCTTTGTGTTTTTCTTTGGTTTCCTTTTCCCAGCGGGTGATGGCC
This sequence comes from Picea sitchensis, assembly GCA_010110895.2. Lineage (NCBI taxonomy): Eukaryota > Viridiplantae > Streptophyta > Pinopsida > Pinales > Pinaceae > Picea > Picea sitchensis. The sequence goes on along the minus strand of SNQJ01S0178186.1, from coordinate 25,618 downwards.
ACTTTTCCTTTCGGTGCAACCAGAGTTTGGAAGGTGCCCTCGACATCTTTTGTCACCTGCTCCATTCTTGACACTCGTCGTGGAATATTCAGAACATCCTTTCCAAGGGGATTCCTCTTCCTGTGCGTGCGCTTCATTCTCACCGTCTCGTATGGTCTGTCAAAAGTCCTTTGCTAGTTACTCAACCTGTACCTCACTTCACAGGGATTCTTCCTTTCCCTACCCTTGTATCTGTGGTATCCCCTGCAGTTGCGCTCCTTTTGATTGCAGCTATTCCTGTTGTCTTTCCTCTTATTGATCTTCTCCTGCTGCGATATTGTCCTTCCAATCATGGCTTGTCCGTAGTGGTGATACCTCCCGTCCTTTTTCCCGGTGGTGTCTTGTATCATCATGATGACTCATTCTTTATCCATGTGCAGATCCTTGCCCCTGCTCTCTTGAGATCCTACTATGTTGATCTTCGTACCTATACTTTGGACTGGAGGATCGTTTCTGAACCATGTCACTCCCTCATGCCTTACATCACTTGTTTCATGCGGTTTGTTGTCTGCACTTTCCCACGTGCTTTCCCCGCAATTATTTCTGTCACAAGGGTCTTGTTTTCGTACCCCCAATGACTGTTTATGATGATCCTGCATGGTCATTGGTGATCGAGTGTTTGGCAGTTATATCTTTCCTGGGTCCTCCTTGCCTGCCACTAGGCCTTGCACTGCCCTTATTGATGTGACCTTCCTTGCTTAACCTACCTTCAATGTCATTTGTTTCTAGGTGGATGCAGTCTGTTCTGAGTTGGTCATTTGGGAGGCTGATCCAAGTTGTGTCTAGTTCCGAACCTTCTTTGCCAACCCCCTCATTGGCTAGTCTGTCCGTCAGGCCATTCCCTGACCTGCAAACCCAGCGCAACTCCACTGTGTTCATAGTTTTTCGATGCTCCTGGATTTTCTATAGGGAGAGAGCTAGGTGCTAGTGTCTCTGAACCTCACCCACTCTAGTACCGTTCTGGAGTCTCTTCATCGTATTGATGACCAGGGTGGAGTCGCCTTCCACGATAGTGTTTGTCATCCTTTCACGCCTTAGGATTTCAAGGCCAAGCTCCAGGGCTCCAAATTCCGCGATGTTGTTGGTTGAGTTTCCCATACTCCCAACATACAGCCGGATGATGTTACCACCACTGTCTCTAATCACCCCTCCCATCCCTGCCACTCTTGGGTTTCCTTTTTCCGCCCCATCAAAATTTAATTTGAGGAACCCTAACACAGGGGGGGTCCAGTTGCGGTATCCTAGTTGGAGTTGTGGATCCCGCCCTACCATTGTGTTGTTACACCCGTATTTTAGGTGAAAAAACTCCAGGATGCAGGAGTCCTGATCTGTGAGTTGTGATGTTTCCTTCTTGTAGTTGTGGCTCTGCATTGTTTGTCGTATTTGTGAGATAACTGCATCCTTGAGCTTTCCTTTCGGTAGGCTTTCATTCATGAAGATGTGTCGATTCCTCTCCTTCCATACTACCCAGATGATCATCCCCGGTGTTAGGTTCCAGCAGAGGTTCAACTTTTCATTTTCGTTGTAGCTCTCATTCCAATTGTTGATGGTTGCATTGATGTTGCCCTAGGTTCTATTGGACTGGTGGTAGATGCCTGTCGCCCAATCCCATAGCTCTGCTGTGTAACTGCACTCATCGAGAAGGTGATTGGTTGTTTCCTCCTTAGCTCGACAAAGGTGGAAACAAGAAGGGCCTATATAACCCCTTTTCCTGAGGTTTTCCCAGGTTAGAATTCGGTTGTGGAGGACTAACCATTTGAACATTTTGATTTTTTGCCATTGGGGGTTGCTCCAGATCTTTCCCCACTGTTGCGCTGGGTCCTCTTGATCCCAGTTCATGATGTAAAATCGTGCTTCTTTTAAGTTGAATTCCCCACCATTTTCCCTGCCCCACCTTAATTGGTCCTTATCCTCTGAGATTGCAATTTTTCTTTCCCCCAATTCCTCTTCTACCTCTTTTGCTAGAGTTGCGATACGGTCTCTATTTTGTGGATTGAGTTTTTCCCAGGTCCTCCATCTATCACTATCATTTCTTGGCTTCCAGTAGTGATGGATTGTTGTTTTTCCTTGTGCAGTCATTTCCTGTTGGAGCTCCTCCCTGTCTAGATTTTCTATTATGGGTTCCTGTTGCCACTCATCCTCCCAGAATCTGACAGTTTGATCATTTCTGACTTCCTAGAAATTGTATTTATGAATCCAGTTCTTGTTGCACCAGGCGAGATTCCAGATGGTTTATCCCTCCCATGTGCCCATGAGTCGAATTCGGTCTTGATCATTGATGTTCGAGGCATACTTGACCTTCCAAAGGTTTTCCCATGGTACTGATTTGTCCTTGACCCATATCCACCAGAGTTTTTCTTCGTAGGCTTCGTTGGTTACCTGTGGGTCTATAACCCCAGGCCGCCTTTTCCTTTTGGTCGAAAAATCTTCTCCCAAGCTACTAGGGTCCATTTCTTTTTATTTTCAGCACCTCGCCATAGGAAATCTCTTTGAATTGCTCTTATCTTTTGTAGTATTCCTTTAGGAGTAAGGAACACTGACATGATATACGCCAGAATTGCTTGTAGGACCACTTTGGTGAGGATAAGCCTCCCTGTCGGGTTGAGAGATTTGTAAGTCCAGTTTTTTACCCTCTCCTGCAGTTTGTTGATCACTCCTTCCCACGTTGCCATTTTGCAGGCTTTGTCTGTCAGGGGAATTCCCAAGTATTTCGTTGGGAGCGTTTTGTGTTCAAACCCCTGAATGTTGGCTAGGTTTCTTTGGATTGCAGGATTAGTGTTGAAGAAATAGATCATGGATTTGGAGTGGTTGATCTCCGCCCCTGAGGCTTCCCCAAAGTCTTCTAAGATTCTTTTATAGGTTTTTGCTTCCTTGACCGTGGGTGTGCCATGGAGTAGGGTGTCATAAATGAACTGTTGGTGTGTGGAGGTTGGATAGACTTCGAAGGGTTTGATTCCTTTGAGTTCCCCTGTGGCAGTTGCGCTTTTTATGCTTCTGATGTGCCCTTCCATCATCAGAATGAACAGGAAGGGGGACAACGGGTCTCCTTGTCTGATGCCTCTCGAAGGCCATAAGGGTTTTGTTGGGGCTCCATTAATTAAGAGCGAGTAGCTTGTCATTGAGACTAGATTGACAATCCAATTGATCTAGTGTTGTTTAAACCCAAAGGCATCCAACGTTTTTTCCATATAGTGCCAGCTAATCTTGTTGTAAGCCTTCACCAGGTAAAGTTGGATTATCATCCCCCCTCTCCTTTGGATTTTTAGCATGTGTATAAGTTCATGGGAATGGATGATGTTATCCAGTATTTGTCTTCCTTCTACGAAACTTGCTTGCTCCTATGAAATCAGTGTGAGTAGGAGTGGTTTTAGTCTATTGGCTATGACTTTAGAGATTATCTTGTAAACAACATTGCATAATGTTATCGACCTGTAGTGATATGGGGTCCTTGCTTCATTTTCTTTTTGGATTCGAGTGATCATTGTGGCATTTAACGCTTTCAAGATGGAGGCCGAACATCTGGAGTCTTCCACTACCCCATAAACATCATGTTTAACCACTTCCCAACAGGCTTTGAAAAATTCCACTGTGAAGCCGTCTGGGCCTAGCGCCTTTCCAATGGGCATTTCCTAGACCAGTTGGTCAATTTCCTCCTTTGTTATGGGTTTGTTTAGATTGATATTGTGTTCCTCTGTGACCAACCCGAGGATGTGTTGAGTTATCCTTTGTGTGGCCTTAGTTCTGTCTTGGTTGGGTTCCAGGGCTATCCCCTGGAAGTGATTGACCAATGTATTTTCAATTTCCTTGTGGGATTCTCTTTCGATCCCATCTTGATCCCAAATTTCCAGGATTTTGTTTTGGGTTCTTCTTGCGATGGTGGTTCTATGAAAAAACTTGGTATTCCTCTCCCCTTCCTTTAGCCACCTAATTCTGGATTTCTGGTGCCAGAGAGTTTCTTCCTGCTGGCGTCTTGTTTCCCATTCCTAGGTCATTTGGATCTCTTCTCTTTTATGATCCTCTGTGTAACCCTCGTCTATGAATAGTTCATGGAGTATCCTCATTCTATCCTCAATTTTTTTTCTTGTTTTATGTTCCCAAAGATATCCTTGTTCCACTCTTTGAGTTTGTGTTTTATGTACTTGAGTCTCTTATAAAGTTTGAACATCCTTGTCCCTTGATATGATAATTCCTCCCGCCACCATTGGTTGATGTGCTCCTTGAAGGTGGGATGTTCGATCCAAAATTTCTCAAATCTAAAAGGTCTGTTCTTTGGAGTGGTTTGGAAGTTTTCTTCCAATTGGACTGGCCAATGGTCTGAACCCCCCCCATGGCAGGATGTTGCAATCTAAGGTTAGTCCCTGCAGAATGATGGATTTTGACACCAGGAAACTATCTAGTCTTGTAGCTACTTGGTAGTGATTGCTTCATTTATTATTCTAGGTGAATTGACCATTGATGGTTCTAATGTCTACCATCTCCATTGTATCAATGATGGCTGAGATTTCCTTTGCATCTCTATCCAGTCTCTTGGTGCCCCTTTTTTTCTCTGCAAGTGTCGTGATTATGTTGAAGTCCCCTGCCAGGATCGAGTGGAGGTTGCAGGATCTGGCCTTTAGTTTTTCTAGGTCTACGAGCATTCTCCTTTTTTACTCCAACCTCTTGGGACCATACACATTGGTGCATAGAATCACCTCGGTGTTACCTATAATTTTCATTTTAACTGAGAGTGTGTATCTCATAGCTTCAATTGCTAGTAGGTTCAGTGATTGTGGGTTCCATAAGGTGAGTATACCCCCTGCCATCTGTTGGCCTTCGACAACCAACCTCTGGTACTGGCTCCAATGTTTTTTACTGATTGTTTCCATTATGTCTATAGTGCATTTTGTCTCTTGAATGAAACAGAGGTCAGGTTGTTCCTTCCTTAGTCTATTTTTAAGGATTCTTTCCTTTTGTGGGTTGTTTAGGCCTCTTATATTCCATGTTATAATCTTCATTTAAACACGTGGGGGGGAGTTGGGAAAGAGGTTTTTGATCTTACATGAATTTATCAGCAAGGCTCCAAGTTCTTGTAGGGCTATGCTGTTTGATTTCGTACCTTTCTTCCGCCTTGTCTGCTTGAGTGAATGTTGTGGGTTTCCTTCGCTGTGCGTACGCTTGATCCCTCTGGATTTTTCTTCCTCCCTTACTAGGAAAAGGTATTGGATATGATCTAGTTGCTTCGCTGGTACATTGTCTACTCCTTGTTTTTTCCATTGCTCCAAGATGTTCGAGAGATCTATTCCTTCCCTTTCCACAATGTCTCTGAGATCAGGATCTTTCATTCCTACCTCGCTTGGTGTCATCTCCGAATCTTCGTCTACCTCTTGCATTGGGGTGTTGGCGTCTTTGTTTCCTCCTTCCATTGGACTTGCGCTACCTCCCTGTTCTCTCTTATTGCCTGAGATATCGGTGTTCTCCTGAGTTGCTTTCTCCCTAGCTACTCTAGCTTTTGTCTTTTCCTTCCCTCCTTCTTCCCCTTGGTTAGCCCTGTCCCGTCCTTCTGGTTTGGTCCTGGCTTTGGGGTTGCTTTCTGTTGGAGCTTTTCTTGGTTTCTTGTTTGCTCTGTTTCTGTGGTTCGGTTTTACAAACCCGTCCTCATTCTACCGTGCTTTAGTGTTTTCCGTTTCTTGTTTTTTATTGAGCGAACATTCTCTGATTAAGTGTCCATGTTCATGGCATCTTATGCATCTAAATGGGATCTTCTCATAATCGATGCTTTGTATCCATTCTTCATCCATGAATTCCAGGCTTATGGATTCTGGGAGTTCCCCCTACACATCCATTTCTATGCAGATCCTTGCATAGGATGTATATCTCCCT
>SNQJ01S0178186.1:7865-19710 GCA_010110895.2 Picea sitchensis | reverse complement strand
GGTCGGACCCTGGTTTGATGCGAGAATTAAACACACATTAAAAATCCTAGACCACCACAGAGTGACATGTATTTGCTAGTATTCTCTCTGCCTAAGAACCCATAAACCCTATGTTTTCATTTATGAATTTTCGTCAACTCAACAATAACAGGTTCATTTCAATAGCAAATAAAATCATCGAAAAATGATTTCAAATAAATAAAATAAATAAAAATAAAAATCCATGTCTAATGCCACACCATAGAAAAACTTCACAAATTTTTGGCCAACGACTGAATTAATACGCAGTCCATTGCATATCGATTGCTATATACGATGTTGTGACATGTATAATAATACGTAGATTTAGTTGTTTCTAAGCTTCAATAATTCTAAGAACAACAAGAACACGAATGATAAAAAAAATGACAAATCATAGAAGGAAGTTTTATACTGATATTGAGAAATATGTAGGTTTGATAGTACATGGTATGGAATAAAATAAGACATTGCTCCCTTTTTGGTTCATGTTCCTAAAATTCTAAAGAAGGAGAATTTTTTACAAGTCTATGTAGTGAATTGCATGGTGTTTAATGAAAAAACAGGAAAATATGTATAACATAACATCAAATATCTATGATGGTTTACATAACTTTTGAAGAAACCACAAGCTAGGGTTTGACAGTAGTGGTCTAGACAACACACATAATGGTTACCAAAGGGGGCGTGAGTGAAAATCCCTCATACAAGCAGGTAGTGGTGGATAGGGGGAAAGGCCCACGGGGCGTTGGTTTCAAAGACCCGCTAACAAGCACCTTGGGATCAGGATTGGAAAAGAATTAGGAGAGCAACTAGGAAAAAAGGGATTGCGCGGGGGAGGAGGTCAGAGAAGCCTAGAAGGAAGCATAGGAACCAGCGAACCCCAGTGGGATAAATGAGCGCAACCCATGTAAACCTAAAATCACAATGATACCAAGGGTTATACTGGAAGACCCACAAACGCAACTCTATTGGGACCAGATGAAGACACATGCACTAATTTGCAAATTCATGGGGTTGTGGGCCACAAAAAGAACGTTGCACAACTGGATAAAATATCAATGGAAGCCAAGTGGAGAAGTGGAACTACACCTGGGCTCGAAAGGTTTCTTCACAACAGTCTTTATGAACTTGGAGGACAGAGATAAAGTCTTTAGGGGGGGCCATACTTCCACGCCTCAACAGGGTTGTACATGCGGTCGTGGAAGGAAAACTTCTCCCTAGAGAAAGAAACCTTTAAAAATGTCCCAGTCTGGCTGAGGTTTTACTCCCTACCGCTAGACTACTAGCTGTCGTCCGCCTTCGAAGAAATCAAGAACAAGCTGGGAAAATATGTCAAGATATCAGACGCAACCCTAAAAGGGAGATATACATCATATGCAAGGATCTGCATAAGATGGATCTGTCGGGGGAGCTCCCAAAAGCCATAAGCTTGGAATTCAGGGATGAGGAATGGATATAAAGAATCGACTATGAGCAAATCCCCTTCCGATGCAGAAGATGCCATGAACATGTACACTTAATCAGAGAATGTCCGCTCAACAAAAAACAAGAAACATAAAATACCAAAACTCAACAGGATGAGGACGGGTTTGTAAAACCTAATCATAGAAATAAAGATAACAAGAAACCAAGAAAATCCCCAACAGGAAGCAACTCGGAAGCCAGGACTAGACCTAAAGGAAGGGACAAGGCTAACCAAGGGGAAGAAGGAGGAAAGGAAAAGACGAAAGCTAGAGAAACCAGGGAACAAGCAACTCAGGAGAACATATATATTCCAAGCAATAAGAGGGAATAGGGAGGTAGCACAAGTCCTATGGAAAGAGGCAACAAAGATACCAACACCCCAATGCAGGTGGCAAACAGAGACTAGGAGATGACACCAAGTGAGTTAGGCACGAAAGATCTGGATCTTAGTGACATTGTGGAAAGGGAAGGAATAGACCTCTCGAACATATTGGAACAATGGAAAAAGCAGGTAGTAGACAACGTGCAAGCGGAGCAACTAGATCGTATCCAATACCTTTTTCTTCTAAGAGAGGAAGAAAAAACTAGAGGGATCAAGGGCATGCATGGCGAGATAGGAAAACTGGGAATCAAAGAAGGCGAGGGACAATCACAACAATCACCCAAGTAGACGAGGCAGAAGAAAGGAAGGAAATCAAATAGCTTAGCCCTACAAGAACTAGGAGCCCTGCTGATCAATTCAGATAAGATCAAAAAGATCTTTCCCAACTCCCCCCCACATGTTTAAATGAAGATTATAACATGGAATATAAGAGGCCTAAATAGCCCATGAAAACAAAGAATACTTAAAGAAAGACCGAGGAAGGAACAACCTGACCTCTGTTTCATTCAATAAACAAAATACACTTTAGACAGAATAGAAACAATTAGTAAAACATAGTGGGGTAAGTACAAGGTTTTGGCTATTGAAGGACAATAGATGGCAGGCGGCATACTCACCTTATGGAACCCACACTCACTGACCCTACTAGCAGCCGAAGCAACGAGACACACACTTTCGGTTGGCATGCAAATTATAGGTAACACAGGTGATTCTATGCACAAATGTGTATGGCCCCTAGAGGTTGGAGGAAAAAAGGAGAATGATCCTAGACATAAAATATCTACAGAACCAAGCCTAAAACCTCCACTGGATCTTAACAGGGGACTTTAACATCATCACGACACTTGCAGAGAAAAAAGGGGGCACCGAGAGATTAGACAGAGACGCAGAGGAATTTTCAGCTTTCATTGAAGCAATGGAGATGGTGGACATCAGAACCAACAATGGCCAATTCACCTGGAATAACAAACGAATTAACCACTACCAAGTAGCTACAAGGCTAGATAAATTCCTCATGTCGGAGTCCATTATTTTGTTGGGACTAACTTTAGAGTGCAACATCGTCCCATGGGGGGGTTTTGACCATTGGCCAGTTGAATTGGAAGCAAACTTCCAAACCACTCCGAAGAACAAACCCTTTAGATTTGAGAAATTTTGGATCGATCATTGCACTTTCAAGGAGAACATCAAACAATGGTGGAGGGATGAATTACCAGATCAAGGGACAAGGATGTTCAAACTTTATAAGAGTCTCAAGTACATCAAATACAAACTCAAGGAGTGGAACAAGGAAATTTTTGGAAACATAAACCAAGAGAAGAAAAATATCGAGGAAAGAATGAGGATACTCCAGGAACTTTGCATAGATGAGGGTTACACAGAGGAGTAGAAAAGAGAAGAGATCCAGATGATCCAGGAATGGGAAGCAAGATGCCAGCAGGAAGAGACTCTATGGCGCTAAAAGTCCAGAATCAAGTGGCTAAAGGAAGGGGAGCGGAATACCAGGTTTTTTCATAGAACAACCATTGCAAGAAGAACACACAACAAAATCCAGAAAATAAAAGATCAGGATGGGATCGAAAGAGAATCCCACAAGGAAATTGAAAGTACACAGGTCAATCACTTCAAGGGGATAGCCCATGAACCTAATCAAGACATAACATAGGCCATACAAAGGATAACTCAACACATCCCCAGGTTGGTCACCAAGGAACAAAATATCAATCTAAACAAACCCATAACAAAGGAGGAAATCGACCAAGTGGTCCAAGAGATGCCCAATGGAAAGGCCCCAGCCCCAAACGATTTCATAGTGGAATTTTTCAAAGCCTGCTGAGAAGTGGTTAAACAAGATGTTTGTGGGGTGGTGGAAGACTCCAGATGCTTGGCTTCCATCCTGAAATCTTTAAACGCCACAATGATCACACTAATCCCAAAAGAAAATGAAGCAAAAACCCCGGATCACTACAGGCCTATAGATCTATGCAATGTAGTATACAAGATAATCTCCAAAGTCATAGCCAATTGCTTGAAACTTCTCTTACCCACACTGATTTCACAGGAACAGGTCGGATTTGTAGAGGGAAGACAAATACTGGACAACATCATCCATGCCCATGAGCTTATACACACGCTGAAAAGCCAAAGGAGAGGGAGGATGATAATCCAACTTGACCTGGCGAAAGCTTACAACAAAATTAGTTGGCACTATATGGCCAAGACGCTGGAAGCCTTTGGGTTTGAACAACACTGGATCAACTGGATTGTCAATCTAGTCTCAACGACAAGCCATTCTCTGCTAATCAATGGAGCACCAACAAAACCCTACTAGCCGTCGAGAGGCATAAGACAAGGAGACTTGCTATCCCTCTTCCTGTTCATTCTGATGATGGAAGGGCTCAACAGAAGCATAAAAAGTGCAATTGCAACAGGAGAATTAAAAGGCATCAAACCTTTCGAAAATTGTCCAACCTCCACACACCAACAGTTTGTGTATGATACCCTACTCCATGGTACATCCACGATCAATGAGGCAAAAACCTACAAAATAATCTTAGAAGACTTTAGGGAAGCCTCTGGGGCGGAGATCAACAAATCCAAATCCATGATCTATTTCTTTAACACTAATCCTACAATTCAAAGGAACCTAGCCAACATTCTGGGGTTTGAATGCAAAATGCTCCCAATGAAATACTTGGGAATCCCCCTGACGGACAGAGCTTGCAAAATGGCAACGTGGGAAGGAGTGATCAACAAACTGCAAGAGAGGGTAAAAAATTGGACCTACAAAGCTCTCAACCTGGCAGGGAGGCTTATCCTTACCAAAGCGGTTCTATAAGCAATTCGAGCGTATATGATGTCAGTGTTTCCAGCTCCCAAAGGAGTACTACAAAATATAATAGCCATTCAAAGAGACTTCCTATGGAGAGGTGTGGAAACTAAAAAGAAATGGGCCTTGGTAGCCTGGCAGAAGGTATGCAGACCAAAAGACAAAGGAGGCCTGGGGTTACAAGACCCACATATAATCAATGAAGCCTACAGGGAAAAACTCTAGTGGAGATGGGTCACGGACGACTTAGTTTCGTGGACAAACCTCTGGAAGGCCAAGTATGCCCAGAACATTAATGATTAGGACCGCATCCATTTCATGGGCACAAGGGAGGGATCAACCATCTGGAATCTAGCATGGCGCAACAAGAATTGGATTCATAAACACAGCTTCTGGTATGTCATAAATGGTCAAACAACCAGATTCTGGGAGGACGCGTGGCAACAAGAACCCAGAATGGAACATCTGGATCGGGAAGAACTACAACATGAAATGATAGCGCAAGGTAAAACAAAAATCCACCACTACTGGAAGCAAAGAATATATAGCGACAGCTGGAGGACCTGGGATAAACTCAACCCCCAAAATAGAGATCATATCGCAACCCAAACGAAAGAGGTGGAAGAGGAACTAGGGAAAAGGAAATTTGCAGTCTCAGAGGACGAGGATCAATTAAGGCGGGGTAGGCAAAATGGGGGGGAAATTCAACTTAAAATAAGCATGACAATACATCACAGACTAGGAAGAGGAGGACCCGACGCAAGAGTGGGGAAAGATTTGGCGCAACCCCCAATGGCCAAAAATCAAATTGGTCGAATGGTTGGTACTCCACAACAGAATTCTAAACTGGGAAAATCTCAGGAAAAGGGGTTATATAGGTCCATCTTGCTGCAACCTCTGTCAAGCCAAGGAGGAAACAACCAATCACCTCCCCGACGAGTGTAGTTACACAACAAAGCTATGGGATTGGGCGACCAATATATATCGCCAATCCAATACGATTCGGGGAAACATCAGCGCAACCATCAACAATTGGAATGAGAGTTGCAACGAAAATGAAATGGTGAACCTCCGCTGGGAACTAACGTCGTGGATGATAATCTGGGAAATATGGAAAGAAAGGAACCGACACATCTTCGAGAATGAAGACCTACCAGAAGGAAAACTCAAGGAGACAATAATCTCACAATTACGTGAAACGATGTAGAGTCGCAACTGCAAGGAGGAAACAACACAACTCACTGACTAGGATGCCCCCATCCTGGAGTTTTTTCACCTAAAGGATGGGTGCAATAGATCGATGGTTGCGCGGGATCCGCAACTCCAAATAGGAGACCGCAACTAGACCCCCCCCCTCGTTGGGGTTCCTCAAACTAAATTTTGGTGGGGCAACAAAAGGCAACCCAGGAGTGGCAAGGATGGGAGGGGCTATTAGAGACAGTGGTGGTAACATCATCCGGTTGTACGCCGGGAGTATGGGAAACTCAACCAACAACGCAGTGAAATTCAGAGCTCTGGAACTTGGCCTTGAAATCCTAAGGTGTGAAGGGATGACAAACACAATCGTGGAAGGCGACTCCACCCTGGTCATCAACACGACGAAGAGACTCCAGAATGGAACTAGAGTGGGAAAGGTTCAGAGACATTGGTGCATGGCCCTCTCCCTACAGAAAATCTAGGAAGATCTGAAAATTATGAACTCAATGGAGTTGCGCTAGGTCCGCAGGTCAACGAATGGCCTGGCGGATAGAATAGCCAATGAGGGGTTATATAAGGAAGGACTAAAACTAGACACTACCTAGATCAACATCCCGAATGGTCAACTCATAACCGACTGCATCCAACTAGTGACAAAAGATCGTGAAGGCAGGTTAATCAAGGCAGGCCACATCGAGAAGGGAAATGTAAGGCCTAACGGTGGGAATGTGAAACCCAAGCAGGATATGATTGCTGAACACTCGATCACCAATCAACATGCAGGATCATCATCAATAGCAGGCGAGCGTATGGCAACAAGACCCTAGTGACAGAAAGAGGAGCGAAGAAATCACGAGGGAAAGTATAGATGACAAATCACATATAACAAATGACGTAAGGCATGAGGGAGTGACAAGGACCAGACCCGATCCTCCATGCCAAAGTGTAGATACGAACAATAGCACAGTAGGATCTCATACGAGCAGGGACAAGGACCTGTACAAGGATAAAAGGTGAGTCATCATGATCATAAGAACTGCAACCAGAATAAAGATTGGGAGCGATTACCAATACGAGCAAGCCATGATTGAAAGGACAAGCGCACAACAGGAGAAGCCCAATAAGAGGAACGAAAGCATAAATAACCCCAATCAGAAGAAGCGCAACATCAGGGACTACCATATATACAACAATATGAAAAACAAAAGAACCTCTGTGAAGGGAGGTACATGATGAATAACCAGCAAAGGGGCTGCGATAGACCCAACAGGATGGTGAGAATGAAGCGAATGCACGGGAAAAGAAGCCCCCTTGGAAAGGAAGTCCCAAATAGTCCACGACGGATATCAAGAATGGAGCAGGCGGAAAAAGAGGCGAAGGGCACCTTCCAAACTCTGGTAACGCCAAAAGGAAAAGAGACCATTACTCGCTGGGAAAAGGAAATAAAAGGAAAAAGCAAAGGTAAAGCATGGGATGCACTAGAACATGAAACATACTACATGGATATCACACCAACCAACGGCAATGGTGCACCAGCCCACATCAGGAAGACTTGCACGATCCCCTAGAAGGAGGAAAACAAGAGCCAGGCGGATGGTGGGGAGAAAAATATCATTGTCTTGGACTAGTGAAAGGTTAGTCAAATGGTTAGTGCGGCTGTGACCCTCTCGAGCCTAGTAGGTTAGTGCAACATTTTTCTTCCTTTTATGTTAATGTTTCTTTTCCTTTTAAAACTGGTTATGGTGGGACTGACCTAGTTTCCCCTGGTGGCAGACCAGTCCCTCCCCTCGAATATATCAGTAAGCATAACTTGGGAACCCCTGGTCTGGTTTCCTACTAGGCAAACCAAGAGCCCCCCCTTTTTTGTATCATAATTTTTGCAATAATATAGTTACCTATACTCATTTACAAAAAAAAAACATCAAAGATCTATGGTTGTTGTTCCAATGCGCCACAAGGGAAGGCATTGCCCTTGACCTTAATGATGACATGTCATCAAACATAATAAAGCTTGAGTGTGTTTTCCAGGTTCTATTCCATTGGCCAAATGGAGATCATATTGGATGCAACCAAGTTCAAGCAAAAGTAATGACTCGTAAATACAAAATTCAAACAAGTCAAAGTTTGTGTACCTGATCTTCCAAGAAGGCCTTCTGTGGTGTGTAAGAACAAAGGTCACCTATCTTAAGGTAGACTCACTAAAGATGGTGTGACACTCTAGATTCCTAACGATATCAATTCCTCTACCCTTGCCCATATACCAATGCTTAACCCACACCAATTGTATTCAATACATAATTTAAAGTGTCATTCCAATTTATTATGTTTATTAATACAAATCCTTGCAACTTCGGTAACTAAGACAACATTGCAATTTACAAGCTTTTATTTTTACGATTTTTTTATTGATTTTTTTATCTAATATATTTTTTTCAAAACATAAGTATTTAGTCAAATCATTGTCTTGCTCCAAAGAAAAAAATAAATATTAAAATTTTTAAATTCAAAAAAGAAATTATTTATTCTATAAATATTAAATTTAATATTTTTATGAACAAAACATTACAAAACTTTTTTGAAAATGTAGATTTTTGTTGTTGCTCATAATTATTACATATTTATTTTTCTTTTGTTTCAATGTGTGGATATTCAATGAAATGATTTTTTTTAAATTACTATCCATTTTAAAAAACTTGGACGATTATGTTTATCTCTTCATTTATGTTAGTAATTTGTTAATTAATTTTTTCTTATTTATAGTGATATTGATCTAGTCATATATTTTTATGGCTAGCAATTATTTAGCTTCTTTTTAAATTTATCTTTTTTTTTTTCACGTAGAAAAAAACAATTTCACTGCTATTCTATAAAGAATCAAGTGAACCTTTCAAATACATATGGATCAATGAAGATAATGTTCTCTTTACAGTTCGACAAAAGTCTATAATCTTTTCTATCCATGATCCTATTATATTCAATCTAGAAAATGTTTTCTAATACAAAATATGAGAGGTTCATATCATCACAATATCATTAACAACTAGATCTAGAATATCATATGTGTACTCCTGTCTTTAAAACAAAAAGTATCTATATGCACTGACTACAGATCCTTCTATATATTCCTCGAAAAAAAAACATCTAATAGAACAATCCAAAGCTTTTTTGGAAAGTGAATCTGCTTGAGAGTTAAATTTCCTGTGCACATGCATATATTTGATTCCATCAAAACTATCTTTTTATCTCTTAATTTTATCTTTCGAGGCATTTAGATATATCAGATTCATATTTGCTTTGTCATTTATCCAATCAATAGCTACTTTTGAATCTCCAACCACCATTATCTTACTTATGGATAAACTAGATGCGAAGTGTAAGAGACCCCATAATCCCATGATATCTGCTTTCATATTGTTTCCTTCACCACCAACAAAAAAACTCATCTATTGGTTACTCTTCTCCACTATTTTAAGCTTATAATCCCTTGTGATGCGTGAAGTGTCTACTCAAAATGTTGAGAAAAGTTTCAAATTTATACATTCAACAAATCTTCCACAATTATAAACTTCACAAAACATTTAATAAATTCACCTAAATTATAGTAGGATTTATGTATTTAAACTGTGTTAAAATTTAAAAACATTCAAAGTGAATAGTTCATCCATTATCATTTGATCTAAATGTGGTATAGAAAAGTGATATATGAGAATAAATAGATAAAAAATAATTACTTTTAGTAAATAATAATAATAATAATAATAATAAAAACTAAATTAAAAGAGGAGATTTGATGAAAGTAATAGATAAATTATAAAATATTATTATAATAAATAGAAATAAAAAAATTGATTTAAAAAAAAGAATAGAAATTATGATTAAATAAAAAATAAATAGTTCATCCATTATCATTTGATCTAAATGTGGTATAGAAAAGTGATATATGAGAATAAATAGATAAAAAATAATTACTTTTAGTAAATAATAATAATAATAATAATAATAATAATAACTAAATTAAAGGAGGAGATTTGATGAAAGTAATAAATAAATTATAAAATATTATTATAATAAATAGAAATAAAAAAATTGATTTAAAAAAAAGAATAGAAATTATGATTAAATACTTTATAGAGGGGATTTGGTCAAATTAAAAAATAATTAATAATAAAATAATAATACATCAGATGAATAATAATAAAGTAAAAGATTATTAATATGTTTTATTAAGGTGTGGGGTATCTTATTTGATATCAAAGGAAATCGTGAAACAAGCTTTGGGTGGGGATTAGAGGAAGCTATTAACAATAGAGTTGAGGTTTTGGCTCTTTATCAAGGTCTTTGGATTATAGGCTCGAGAAGGATCGAGAATCTTTTAATTATAGGGGACTTAACAATCATCATCAGGTATATGTGAAACAATTCAATCCCTAAGGATCACATCCTAGCAAGGTTGATCCCTAGAATTCAAGGGCAAGCAAGGAGGTTTGAATCGATATTATTTTTCCATGTGCAAAGGGCACACAATAGTCAAGTAGATTGATTAGCTAATGAAACAACTTGTCTAGGTGTTGGAACGATAAGGATAAAATGGGGGATTTTAACTTCATCTCATATCCCATAGAACTCATGATATTAGCCATAATTAAAGGGGAAATTCTAATTGAAACGAAGGACGCATGTCAAGGTAGGTGGCAGTGCATATTGAAGATGAAGGGATGAGTGTTTACATCCTCCATTCCTCCAGGACTCTCACACATATCTCTCACGATGATGATGCAATATCATAAATGTCATAAAATGTGTTCGGAAATTGCAAGTTGGATTATTCAAGACCTCTATTTGGTTATTTTCATTTTGAAATACACTAGGACCAAGGGTGATTATGCTTTCTATTATCACATAAAGTTGTCAAGGGCTGCAGGCTGCAGCCATGAGCGCAAAGCACAACACTCAGAGCAACTCATTCCAGGCCCGAAATCAATGGTCGAAGCCCAAAATAGATATGGACCATTCGATTAGCAAGAGCTACGCGTCATCAGATCTGTAGGAAGAAATCATGGTCGTCGGATGCATAGTAGATCCGACCGTCGATATGAGAGGAGTGATTTCGTCTTTCGGGCATTGAGGAATTTGTAGTCAAGTAATGTGAGATCTCCTGAAGCGCGAAATCCCAAAGCGTCATATGGGATAAGCGCCAAGTCACAGCCCGAGGTCACAAGCACAAAGGAGTGATGAAGAAGTAGTTGGCGCCTGAGGCTCGAGATTTTAGAAGAACATAAGAGGATTTGCATAACCTCGAGGCATCAAAATTGACTCGTAGAAGTCATTGGCATCGTCTAAGAATAGTTATGGGTGTCAGGCCTTGTCCTAACCCTGATGAAGGCAGTTACTGAGAATGAGAGCGGTGGTTGAGACCTCCTCCCAGCACATAAATGGAAAGCCAGGAAAGGATTGGCAGATTTGAGCTCGCGTCTGACAGAGAGCTGCATGCGCAGTCTGATAGAGAAGGTCCAGACAGAGGATCTCGTGTCTGACATAATGAGGTCTGCACAACCTAACAGAGTGGGCGTCGACTAAAGGCTTTGAAGGCAGTGATCTGATCACATTTCTGGTAGTTGCAGCAGTTCTGCTTATATATAGACAATTTTGATATTTTGTAAAGGTCGAATGGTTGAGCTAGGGTCCCTGATATTGTAATATTTTGGTTGAGAACAACTGGTTCTCTGGTTATGTATTTATTTTTGAGACATATTGGTTAATCTAAGTCATCTTTCTTACTCCATCTTATTTGCCTCTGATACTGAGAGAGTTCATGTTGATTGATTCACATGGATTGTTGTAACTGTATTATGATAAATGTTTGATTATAATATTGTTATGATTTCTATCAGCTTCCTTGAAATTTGAATCCAAGAGGACCTTGTGTTTAAGTTTTTCCTCCTTATGCTGCT
>SNQJ01S0178185.1:0-19757 GCA_010110895.2 Picea sitchensis | reverse complement strand
CCTATAGATAATATTACTCAATGTATTCTCTGAAACTCATCCAATTTTCATTCCTTGAATCCTCCCCAAAAAGAGGCTATAGAAAGAATGGTAGACTTTATTCAATTCTGGTCTGTTCAGAAGACCCAACTTGTACAACATGCCCTGCGCTCAATATTTAACATCCTATTCTAAAACTCATACACAAGAAACTATAGTTCGTACTATTTCCAATGAAAGTGGTCCCACTTCATTTGGACTCTGTATGAAAAAGTTATGATTGTTTTACCCGAAACACATGTTTATTGACTAGCTTCAGGACTGGTCACAAACCCTATCTTCCATAGAGTGTATCTCCATAATTGTATCAAATCAAGATCTGAAATTTTTACCAGAGGTACCTTTATATGTCTTCTCAATACCATAGCGATTTCACCATCTAAAGCATTCTATAAAAAAAAGTTATAGCAAAAATGGTAAGATGACCTTAAAATAACATACCTTAGAACACATCACCAAAAGACTTCATCCTCCCTTGAAATTTGGCCTTCTTATCTTCTTATTACCTCTGAAATTTGACTTGTATCAAATGAATGTATAATGATGTTTATTTATACCATTTATGTCACTTCATTTTAACATTAGGTCCGACCTGACACTTTCTTATTTTGTAATTCTTTTCTTTAATTATTTTCAGGGCCTACATGTATTTCCTTCTTCAATTCACTTTGTCATCTTCAAAAATTCATTTCTCCTCAACCATGAGGATCCACGTGATGTGCCACATACCACCGAAAATAGCATGATTTATACTATCCATTCATGGGTGTTGTATATGCATGTGCATTTTCCTTCATGTCCAAATACCTTTATCAATCTTGCGGTCCAAAACCCATGACTAGGGTTGACATCAATGACAACAACCAATCTTCCAACAATTCCTACAATAGACTCTGAATTTCATTCATTGTTTGTTCATCCCAGTAATCCCCTATAGAATTTATGTTAGGATGCTCTTCACTCCCTATGTTTACTTTCTACAGCTTTAGAGGATGGGTATAGGTGCTACTTGTATGACTAGGTGTAGTATCTTGGATTTCCCTAGTTCCCACAATTTCTTTAATATTGAGGTTCCTAAGTTCTTCTACTTCATTAGGTTCTTTCGGGTCTTTATCAACTTTGCAATAGGCTACCGGTATTCCGATAGAGTTGTGGTCTCGGTTGGACTGAAGAAAATGGGCATGATCATAACATACTATTGGGTTTGATCTGGATTCACAATCATCAGTAAATAGAATATTATGAATTCTTTGAAGGACTAGGTGAAGCTCAGGAGTCCTATCCGTAAAAGAAAAGTCTCTGCAAAATTGGTCTTCTAGTGTCTTCTACAGGTTTGTTTGTCTTCTATTCTCTTCATGGATGTACCGGGTTTTTGGAATCGCACTTAATGAATGGAAAAATAAGTGAACCCATAAATGATATGGTACTTGCACAACTTTCCATTTCTTGATGCAATGCTCAACATGTAGATTTTAACCTTGTACAATTATTTACTGCAAACAAATTTTCAGTAAAAGAACAAAAAAGACACAATGGCATATATACACATTACACAGAGATTTTTCCCTTGGAAACCCAAACTGGAAAAACCAGCATATTCTATATTCATTCATAGTGATACATTGTTTACAATACAATATATATATAGGAGCTAGCGGCATCCAAAACCCTAACCCAATGACCTGGATTAGTCAACAACCCTAATTCCTTAACCAAAAATAGAAAACCATCGTCAAAAAAACCATGTGCCGAAAAAACGCCCAACAATGGACATGAAAATCGAGGCAACATGAAAAATGAGGCAAAAAAATGTGACATGTTTCCTGAGGCAAAAGGAAACATGAAAAACAACGCAAAAAAATGTGACACTAAAGCTAGTCATGCAAAGAATATAACACATACCCAACACAACATGCATTATGGGGTCAGACTGCCCATCGAACAGTTGCGCTTCATGAAAATCCATGTTCTTTTGTGTTGTTACTTGATCGCTTCTGAGAAATATATATCGAATAACTCGCTTTGCATCCTCCCAATCTAGAAGTGAAGCCATGTGAGTGACCCACCACCTGGTTGGGGTATCCTTCAAAGTTATGTCCAAAACTGAGAGCCTTTTCTCTAGCACGAATTTTCCATTTATAACAGTGAGAAATTTATTCAATAATGAAGTATTGTCGTATGTTGGGTGATCCCTCATCTCGGTTCCAATCCATCTCGTTTCCCTAATAGTTGTGCAACGACTTGAAAATATTTTGTATGAACCCTGCTGCCAACTATCAAAAGCTAGTTATGACTCCTCCTCAGCTAACTGTATACTCCTCCAACTTACAGATCCATCTACAGTGGGGTTGATGTAATATGGTCTCATCCCTATTGTTATGGTGTATAACTGGTCGAGAACTTTTGATTCCATGTTATTATCCACTGGCTCAATATATCTAGGTGACATGTATGGATCTAAGGGTTGGACTACGTTTAATCCATCTGCTTCAAATGTCATAGTGTCCCTCTTTAAGTCAATGACAACATAATTGTCATAATCCCAATCAATTCTTGATAAGGTAGGTTAGGGGTCTTCATCTCCCATGATTTCAATCACTTCAAAATTAGCTATCGTTTTAAGTCTTACAATACCTACTTCCACATCTTCCACCCTTCCCACTGGAAAAATGCAATATTGATTTTCCATTCTCAGCTGGATGGAGGAATAGACTAATTGAGGTTTCCCTAGAGCCTCCCAAGTCTTTTTGGGTAATATGTTGACATCTGAGCCCAAGTCTAGCATGACATCTTTAATTTCAAAGTCGTCTAACTGGGCTTCCAACCTAAATTATTTTCTAGTTCGCACCTTCCTTATTTGTACTCTGTGTGTATTCTTCTTAGGGAGGTTGGTGGTTATATTGGTCTCTGGGGTTCCCTCATCCCCCAAGATTAGGTACAAGGTGTTAGGAAACTTCTCACAAATTTGATCATCTCCTAGGATATTAGAGAATAATTGAAACCAGAGGTTGATTATATTTTGGACTAGTCATGAGGTCTTCTTGAATTTACAGGGTTTCGGGGTGTAGGATGTGAGGTAAAAGCTTGAGCGGTCTTGGGTTATAGGGTGACTTTAGTATTATTTTCTCTTATTTTTGGAGTAGATTCTCCTTTAAATATTTCCACTGCATCTTTGAAAAATAGTTTTTGTTTCAAAGGATCATACATGTTATCCTTGGGGGATGATTTCTGGATATTGGGTTGATTGTCGGCATCTTCCCTAGTTTTTTCTCCATTACGAGTTATGATGTCGAATTTAGCTAACCTCTCTTCAAATTCTCTCTTGAGTTCTGAGCCTATGAATTTAACTCCTCTTTGACGAGACTGATCCTCCCACTTTGTGATCGGATCTGGGTACTCTTCAGTTGTGTGGGATTTAGCTCTGCAGTGTGAACACCATGATCATTTCAGATGAAGACAATCTCTATCCATATGTCCTTGTTCATCAAAACTGTCACATCGACCTAGTCCTCATCCTCCATTCCTTCCTCCTTTAAATCCTCCCGCACTGCCACTTCCCCGACCTCTTCCTAGCCCTTGGGGTGTTTTGTTTATCCTGAATGTAGTATGGTCCAGTCTGTCAGAAAGTGCATATAATTCCCTACATTAGTTTGTAGCATGCGTCATGGACCCACAGAATTCAAAATGTATTGTATTTGGCATAGGTGAGTACTTCTTGGTGCAGTAATTTCTTGGTGCGTGCCCCTGAGTCTGATAGATTTCACAGTATTCGGATATCTGAGTGGGTTAGGCGCTTGGGAAAGCGTTGTATTGAACTAGTGCATGACATGGCAGAGTTTTTTATACTTGCACAACTCCTCTCGTTGGTCCCATAGGAGGGTTTCCCATTCCCCTTATCCGTGGACACTCATTTTCCACGTGCCCCTCTATGTAGCATCATGTACACCAAACTTGACGTGATGTTGGCTTGAGTAGAGTTCATTCATGGATCTTCTTTGTGAGCATAGATATCTATCCTTGGAGATTCGACATGTGTGAATCTACCAAAGATCTAGTTATCCTCAGGCTCCCTTGGTATCCTTCCATGGCTTCAATCTTCATTGATAGTTACAAAACCTTTTTCAGTGTGGCTATTCTCTGTTTCTTCAAGGGGATTTGTTTCAAAAATAGAAACCCTTATATGTACCATTCCTTTTGACGATCTTCATGAATTGGGTGTGCCAATATCCCAATAGCGTCCTTAAACTTCTGATGGTATTCCCATGTGGCCTCCCCCTCTCTTTGTTGAATCTCATGAGAGATTTTTGTTCTAACTGAGGTAGCTTGAATTTAAAAATGAATTTATGACGCATCGGGTCAAGGGTAAAGGCATGTCATTGTACCCCAGGCTCAATAGCCTTCATGTACCATTTGAGGGCATGACCCCTCAAGGTAGTATGGAATTATACTAACTTTTTTGCATCCAAGGTCCCTCTGGACCTCCAGATATCCTCACATAGAAACCAATGATGTTCTACGTCCTCATCCCCTTTACCCTAGAATTATGGGTAGCGGGTGATCGATACTCCTATGTTTCTTTCCATTGTCGGTGTTATTGTTCCTATCAAAATAAATCCTAATGTCCATGGAAACCCTACTATCATCCCACTGTTTACGGTTGCGGGTCTTGCTGAACCGGCTGAACTCAATAAAATAGGATTTGCATGAGTATGAGGTACTCATCTTACTAAGTTTATTAAAGGCACCTGGGGGATGGGTGACTTGGGGTTGGTTCCACTAACTTCTAGGTGGGTTTATTTGATCTGGGGGGTCTCATTTTCTTGTACCAGAGCAACCTGTTATGCCTCATGGTCAACTCCTCCTAGGATAGGGATCAAATATTCTCTATCTTCTGTAAGACCCAGACATCCCTCATCCTATATTGCTTCTACACCTTCCTTAATTATTTCTTTCTATGATTCTCTTTTTTGAAATATTAGATTGGCTAGTATTTCTTATCTTCGCAACTTCCGTAACTCCTATGACTTTCTTTCATTTGTTCCTCCGGGTCTGATTTATTTCCACATCACTTTGGAATACTTTGATGCTCTATTTACCTTTCCTCACCACCATTTATCAACTATGGCAGCTCTCCTGAGGGCATGCTCAATTCTTGTTGTTTTCTCTTCCCCCATCTATCAAAGAACCTGTTCCCCTTCCTAGGTCATGAACCTACCCCAAAATTTCCCCATCCCGAGCGCATGGGTTTAGGTTACCATCTCATGGGAGGGAACAACTAGCATCCCCTCCTCCACCAAAAAGGCCTTGATACAAAGGGGAATTTCCCTCAACAATATTCCCCGTGCCCCTTTCTTGAATATTTCTTCGGATCATGAAAAACACTGGTGGTTCTCCACTGCAAACCCAATGATATAGCCTTCCAAAGACATGTCAACCCATAAATCCATCGGTCGAGTGATCTGGTGATCCAGTCGGTGAAGCTCTGCTAGCTTCTCTATATCCCAAGAACCAATTTCTTTAACCCATTCTTTGAATTCTGGTGCTTCTTGTAGATGATCTACCCACTAGAACAAATTTTATGGGAATTCTACCCAGAAAATATCATACTAGTCGCTTGATCTTTTCGAGTAGAAGACAAAATCCTTGGCAGCGTCCCATTTCAAATTCCATAACTCTACTTCCTTCAGTATAAATGAATCACACTTACATTCCCACCATTGTTGAATGTCGTACTTGTGGATCCATGGAAGAATTCTCCCTACAGGTTCCCTTGTAAAATCAGGGTCTCAACGACGGAACCATTTTGTTGGTGCAAAGTTGTCAGACTAGGGTCCTCTTCAGGTTACCAACAAAAGGGTAGCGATGTAGTCTAGTGCGTTGGCATTTTCATCTTTTCGAAAGGAAAGAAGTCTCATCTGAAGCGCAACTGAGACAAAAGAACTAAGGGAAGGGTAAGAAGAATTTTATAGAGATCTATAACCTATCTATATTGTTACCATTCTAACACAAGGTAGATTACTCAATTCAAATCCTTAACATATTATACACTGATATATGAGAACATGACTATACAGAACATCCAGAAGTGATAAAGATATGTAATTCATAACAGACAAGAACATAATGATAGTTCAAAGATATAGAAAGTAATATAAACCAGGAGCATTTTCAAAATTTGATCTCCATTCTCTTTCTATTATATCAAAAGTCTTGGACAATAAGAATTCATAGGTTTACACTAATCATCTACCCTACTCAACATAGAAAGTTCAATAGGCATATCTCACTACAATACTACAGCTGATAGTAATCGGTCTAACTTATTCCCTTACTAATTACATTCTAGATATGGAGTACAGATCTAGTTCTTTCCTCTTGTTCCTCTCTCCTATCTTTCACACACCCACCCATTACAATACAGTACCATCCCAAATAGAATCCATACAATCAGTTCATTTTCCACCTTGAGAACCCGTAGGCCCTCTTCTCTTCTTGATTTTTTTGTAACTAAATGGTCTCAAAACTAATTATGTGTTGGCTTCATAATGTGTTCTATTCCAACATCTTTCTATTGTGTGCTTCCTTTTTTGGCCTTATTCACTTGATGGGATGTCTCCTTGATAAATTTCTTAAATTCTTTTATCAAAACAAAGGGCCCAACATCATTCACATGATTGGATTTGGGTATATGCAATAAATTATTTTAATAACTATTTATTAAGATTGTTTCATTGAATATATGTTTCAACAACTTGTAAGTTGTCAAACTCTTTTGAGATTTTACAAGTAAAACTTAACCCTAGGTTCAATCATAGTCTATTCCCCTTCTAATTAAATACTTTTCTCTTGATTAGGAGTAAGGCTATCCTTTTATTAATCAAGATATGTTTTCTTTTTGTTCACTTGTATCTTAGGATTAATCTGCATTTTCATTTAGGATAAATGATTTTCATTCTTTAAGTCTCCTTACTTAGGAGCAAACCCCAACGTGGATTTGTTGAGCCCTTGTTTTAGTAGAGGATTGCCTTCTTCAAGCATCTGCAAGAGGGAAATTCCTTCCCTTCTGTCTGTTGATAAAAGCAAGTAAAAAACTACATTAACAGATAGAAGGTCATGTATATATCTTTGTATATATATATATATATATATCAGTCTAGATTAGATTAAGATCATATTAGACTAGTTTTAGATAAGGGTAACTGGACCCATAAACCCAATCGAAATCACCATCCCAAATGGATAATGGTTTAATTGGGACCCTGGTCGGGTGATCTCCCCAATGTTGAACATGATTAGTTTTGGCCATCAACACTATCCAACTTATGATGGTACGTTGGATCTACATAGTTTTTTAATTGATATGGAGGGTAAGGCTGCATTAGAACAACGAATCTCAACACTTGACCTAGTTTTGAATTCCTCTCCAACCAAGTGGTGAGTTATTCATAAAAGAACTATGTCTTCTTGGGATGAAGTCAATCTTGCTACACAACATCATTTTCTTTTGCTAACGCAAGTAGACCAGTTGGGTAAAGATCGGAAGAAGAACAATCAACTACTATCCTTGGAGATATATGACAACCTCTCTGACCCAACTGAGCACATTGAACATTGTTTAAAAGTATGTAAATATGTGAAACTTCCCTCTTATCTGTGGCCACATCAATTCTCCCATTATCTAGGAACCATTACCAAGGCCTGGTATGTGCACAAGGAGACAAGAAGAAAAATAACATGTTGGAAGATACTCTCTATCCAATTCTTCCATGACTTCTCGTTTACTGGTAAGACTTTTGAAATCAAAAGTGTGCTGCAACAAATCAAGAAAATGTTGTTTAGTAATGAATTTAATCCTAAACATCCACTTACAGTTTATTCTAAGCATGAAAATTTGCTTGAGTATAGCTCTTACCCATCTCTTGTGAGAATAACCATGGCTTTTGGCAAGGTTGACAAGGATCCTGAGGACCCTGAGGATTTGGAAGAACTTAGACATTTAACCTTTAAAGAATCCATAGGTGTTGGACAATTGGTTTGGACATTTGTTTGTTATTGATGTCAAACCTTAGAKTGGTCTTGGAGATTGATGTCAACCCTTAGAGATTGACATCAACCCTTGGAGAGGTTCAGTGGACAATTTATTGACATATGTATGATCGAGATTGATGATGAGTTAGTTGGGTACATTTGATGAAGTCTACATGTATCCCCAGAGGTGTGGTTATGGGACCTGAAGTTGATTAAGGAATATGGACAAGAAGGATATTTTAATTGATCTGAAAGGATCCAGAGAGGTCTAGGAATGACTCAGAGTCCTCAGAAGTACCTCAGGAAGCTCAGAATGGCCTTAGCAGATGGAGAAAGGGAAAAAAAATTCAAATTCCTCAAAACTCATCAAAATTGGCATCATCGTGAAGAGTGTATTGCAAGCTTTCCAAAAATGTAAACGGTTCTTCAAACGGAGTTACGGATCGAAATATATTCACGGTCAAAGTTTTGGTCAACCTTGCCCAACTAGCAGGGATGAGTCAGCATTTGTACTGTTGACGTCAGCATCAGTATGGATGATGTCAAGATCCATATAGGGTACATGGCACAATCAGAGATCGACACATGTCATGATGATGTTAGCATGATGACATGGCAGCACCAGAGGCTTCCATGTGTCACTCAAATTCGACATTTTTAGGTCGACACATGGACCAATGAGAAAGTGCCATGTGGCAGTCCATACAGCCATGTGGTATCTGTATAACCAAATGGTAGGTGACGTGGAATCTATGTCAGACGTGGTAGTTGATGAGGCAATATGTACAATACAGTGGAAAGTTGACCATGCAGGTTGGTGACATGGCAGGATGATCGTGCAGATGGTTGATGTGTACCAATGGTTGGCTGCCACGTGGCCTAGTCATGGGCTGCCATGTGGCAGTGGGAAAATTCCCAATGAGGGCCAATAACTGAAAATGTAAATTTAAAAAAAAGGGCCAGCCCACCAAATCTGGCGAAGGTTCCACCAAATCTCGTGGTTGATCCCGCTATATCTGACTTCACCAAAATTAATGGCAGGCTTCCACCACATTCAGCCCAACATCCTAGTGTATCCTCCAATTTTGGCAGCGGTCATGGTGGTGTTGACGGGCGAAATTGATCGTCCGTCAACTGAGAGAGTGGAACCCGTCCGGGGTTGTCTAATAACCCAAGCCATTTGGAATGAACCACCCTGACGGGTTTAGCGGCTCCGTTAGCCGATCTAAGGTCCTAGGCATTTGAATGAACCACTCGGGACGGGTTTTTCTAGCGGCCCGTTGAAATGATCTAAGGTCCCAGGAAACCAAAGAGAAAAAACTAATCTAAACTAACTAATTCCAATTAAAACAAATAAACTAACTACACCAACTAAAACCAAATAAAACAAATTAACTTAAAACAAACTAACTAACTAACAATAAATAAAACTTAACTAATCTAACTAATCTACTAAAACTAACCATTAAACAAACTAACTAATCTTACCATCTATATATACAACCAATTAACTCCAAATATAACTTATTCAATAAAATATACAATATCCACAAAACACAGATTTAAATAAAACATGAAAAAAAAAAAAAAAAAAAAAAAAAAAAAAAAAAAAAAAAAAATATTTTTGATTTTATAATTTTATAAACAAGAAATAAACTTAGTGAAATTAAACAATCTAATATACTAATTTGCCAAATATATCTAACTAAACTTATATCTAAACTAAACTACTAATAAATATACTAAATAAACAAATGACAAACTAACCTCGAAACGCTCCAAATTTGCCCTGCATATGATGACTTCTAAGCCGATTAGAGGAGGGAAACTCACACCTGTAGTCCAAAAATCTTCAGAACGATAGTCAGTAATGCCTTTTGAGTTTGTTTACGACAACAAGACATAAAAATCATAACAATTATATGATTTATAAATCGCAATAAGGGAAACCCATTAAGTATGCAAAAACTTATACTTAATAATTCAACTTTTGAAGAAGAGAAATCACATTCACAAACCGAATCAAGCAATTGTTATGTTTTTTAAACACTGAAGAAATCAGATATGGATTATATTGATTAAATTATATCATTTGCAAAGACTAAGATAGCTAAAGTAGTCATTAACCAAATGTAAATTGATACACAAGAACATGAAACAAAAATATTGATATTATGAAAAAACTAAAGCTCAGAAAGCGTAACATCAAATTAAGGTCCTACCAGATTAAAATTCCATATCCTTGTTCTCCCAAATTAATGAGGATGGTGTTATTACAAAAATAATAAGTATTTATAAGTTTTTCCACAGGTAAAACCCTCCCTGTGGACAGTATCAAATAGTTTTACATAATTTGGGAAAATATTCCCAAGATCAACTAAACTAGGAAACTAAATGAAATTAAATCATCCAAATATCCTCTAAACTGTATATCAAATCCCATGCAATTCGAAGTCACCAAAGGGTCCAAAATAGACAAGTTAGAAGACTCTTTATTAATAAAACAATAAAGATTTAATTCTACAGACTTAGCTGCATAATCATTTGATTTTGTAGCTAGTCAAAATGAGATACATAATCAATATCAGAATCGATCCAAAATCTTTAAAAGAATTGAATCCAATTATCTCCAATGATCACTTGAAAACAAATCAAAATGATTTTTATCATTCAACATTATTAAATAGAATCAAAAATGATCTAACCGAATACAGAGATAGGAATACTCTCTTCTTTTGTTACCACAAAATCGTGTCTACAGAATCATAATCGAGCAGTAATAAGATTGTTTCATATCCAATTGAAAAAGATATTGTATGTGATTGTTAAACAATAGGATAATCCGATCCAACAAATCATTTTCCACTCAAGTATAGCCGTAACGATAGCAAAAGATTCAAATTCATTAATCAATGCCAAAGATAGAAATACTCGCTTCAATTATCATATAAGTCGGTAAATGAAATCATATCGCACAAAGATCATAATCGCTTCTCAAAGAAATCGAATGAGATCGCTTTGATATTCAATTGAAAACATAACAAATCGCAAACACTTCGCTATACTTGTCTCATCAACAGGAAAAATCATCGCACCGAACAGGATAATCACGATAACTATAAATCAAAAAGATTTAGGCTGTGAAAGAATTCAAACCATAACCCATTAATATAACCAAAAAACGTAATGATCAATCAAATGAATTTGTCATAGATTTCGACCGCTGATCCTGCAATACCAACGCATTGTGATCGATAAATTTTGATCACAATTGTTTCAATCAAACTAATCGTAACAAAGTTTGACCAATTCATTTCACAAATCTAAAATACGGAGTATTAATTAGAATCTGGACTCGATTCATAAAACGAACTTTCCAATTTAGAACAAAAACAAATCGATTTAGCTAAGGATTTTCACACAATTGTTATGATTCGATTCGCTTCTAATTCTAATGTTATCCGAAAGTATTGTTTTCACTGTTGTCGTAGTCGCTCTCCCCAACTGAATCAATCAACATAGAACAACATTACCCATACAAACATCGTAATGCATCTTCCGAAAACGCTTACCACCATAGCATACCAATGATAATGAAATCGATCCGGAGCAAAATCGTAACAATCAAACTCGATCAAACCGTTTATCAACTATAGCACATGGATCATAACCAAACCAAATCTGAGCATGATACAAACCAAACTATTAATTTTGTCACCTTAACAAGGCGAGCCAATCAATCAAATTCAAACGTAAGATCACTAAATCCAATCAAAATTCATTGATTTCTATAATTAGAAATAATCAAATCAGAGCATCTAATCAAAATTTTGTTTCTATTCAAAGCAAAGATATATATATAATGCACACATTATAACAGAGTCATTCAATATGTAAACAGGACTATTTAAAACTGAATTGAAATCATTATAACAACCTAGATTATTTACAAAATGACATCGAATTTTTCATACCTATGTAGCTTATCGTAGGTCGCTTGGTTTTATACCATCTTGAATTTACAACAACCGTATTGATTCCCCACGCTTTTAAACGATGGAGCCGGTCATCTTTGTTTTTATCCGATGCTTGTAGTCGGTCTTTGACTGGTTAGGATTGCAACCGGTCTTCTGCTATTGAATCTTCGACTCCAAAGATTCTTAACATCATTTATAATATCGCTTCTAACCACTCTAATCTCATTGATCATAGGTGACTGTGGGTGGGCTTAGACGTATGTGAGCCGGTTTGGGAAAATGACAGAGGGTTTCAAGAGGCAACTAATTCTAGTTAGGATCGTCCTTACGCGTGGGGTAGGCTTGATACAAAATCATATGAGCCCCGTGACACAACCTTTAATAGGATATTCGCCATAATAAGAAACGCTCCACTGAACGGAGTCCCCACCAACACGATAGGAAGCCTTGTCTCGACAGAGGGTTTTGTCTTGTTCCTTTCCATTCATGAAATCAAACGAGCATTCCTCTTCCCTTTAACATTCGCAGTAAGGTTAGCTTTGGAATTCTTGGTCATAGGCTTAACAGTCTCAACAACCTTAGTCACAGAGTGGGGTAAGTCGATAGGAGGGCCGACCGAGGGTTTAGGGAGTAGGATGTTGTAGGGTACTGGGTGTACAACCTTGACCTCACTCACGACTGGTTTGTCAACCTGTGTAGGTTTTGGATCCTCGAAACCATTCCAAGAAACAAAATTGCTCCAACTATCCCCGCAGACTCAAAACGACGTAGATAACGATAAGCTTAACAAGCCCACAATGAAAAAGGCTAACAGAATTGCGTCTTTTGTACTTCGACATTTTAAACAGGCTACAATGCAAATAATAGGGCATATTGAGAGAGTATCCCATAAAACCATAAGCAAACGAAGGTGGAGGAACAAGTCGGTATCGACCTTCGCAGGTCACAAACCGCTTGATTATCATCAATCAATCGTGCCAACGTTGTTTAAGAATAGTTACTAGCAAACCTTTATCACGAGGTGATTTTGAGTGATTGAAACAACAATGTCCACTCGAACTACGACCTTGCAATTTTAACCAATGTTGTCCGTATGGGTAGATATCCCCGTATCGAAGCCGGCTGAACCGCTCATCAATCCTCTAATCAGAATCGCTTCTACCCCAGCCTCCGCCACAACCATCAAAGGTCATGGAAAACCTGGTCGAAGCCAATGCAGTTGGGTTAAACCCCAAAACGCTCCACGGCGTGCTTTCATCCAATCATTCCGCCAAGTCTTGTGGGTACTTGTCAAACATCAATAGGGCCTGGTTACCATTGGGTTCAACTCGCACGACCGGTGCCATGGAGCTGAATGCATGGTAAGGGAAGGTTTCAAATTCATCAACACACAGTAACAAAACTACCCGAACCAACAACAATGAATCGAGCCAAAAGGTTTAAGCATAAATACGTGATGGTTAGTGGAGTCTCACATGACATTATTCATTACCTAAGCACAACCACCAAATTTCATAGTTGTTCATTCCATAATAATAGTTCAACCAATAAGCCATGTGTACAAGCTATCAAATCCACTGTGTATACCATCATCACACCAAAGATCTATGCCATAGTGTTCAAACATCTCGACGTATAGATCAATACCAAAAGTTCAATCATAAAAGCCAAATGATATTCGCATAGTTGACAATCCAATAAGTCATGAAAAGATTAACAAAAGGATTATATCATATATATAATAAATTTAATCATAACCCCTATGCTAATCAAAGATCGTGCACGCCACATAAAAAGTGTAAATCCAAATGCTCAATGCCTTAAGCAAAACCCAACAAACTTAATCAATATAGAAATGTTCAATGACATAGTTCGAAAGTCCCCACATAATGATAAACAAAAGGTAAGTGCAAGAGTAAATATCGATAAAAAGATCATGACAGCTCAGATAGTGATCAAATGTGACCTCGAAGGAGAAGTTTTCACGCTTAAAGTAGTGAAAACAATTGAACGGTAAGACAAATTTGTAAATGTCGCAAGAAATGGAAGTGTCATTTATTTGAAAAATGCGACTAAAAACTTGATGTTCGCAAGACATAGGTGTAGGCAGCCTTTTATAGGATAATAAAAAAAAGGTGAATTGGTTGCCAACAGTGGTTAAAGCCACTAAGTATTTGGTTATAACTAGTAGCCAAAAGGGGGAGACATGTGGGTTTGACCTCTGGACCTCTCCAACCACAGTTCTAATATAGCACCCGCCAATCATTGGGCCAAACAGCCTTCTTGTATAATCCACCCAGTTTTTTCATTTTAAAAAATACATTTTTTTCCCAATTCACAGGTGAAGGAGGGCACACTATGGTATGACAAGGCATGTAATTCAATGCATTTTTAAAGAATTAATTGTAGGTCAGGCATGAAAACCGAGACAAAATTTCTCATGGGCCTGAGAGTGCCAGAGTCAGATTGAGGCATGGAGACAATCATTTTGGGCACCGGTCAACTAACAATTCATTGGTGTTGTTTTTTTTCTAATCTGAGAAAATGTTCTTAGTTTAATTCCAATGGAGGTATACTTATGTATTTTTCCAAATTCCTTTTGTTGAGTTAAAAAGGTCACCATTTCAGAGCAAGACCCGAGACATAGTCCATCACTCTAAATGTTCAAGTATAAATTTTTTAGGTTAAGATTGATTCTATGTTCTTTCATTGAGCTCTTACTCTTATGTGCATTTTGGTTTATGCTCATTTAATACAATTCTTTTTAATAAGTCACATCATCGAAAACATCATGGATCATGTTGGTATCATAGAAATTATCTTTGACTTGAATTGTTGAGTGTGAATGCTTACCGTTGAAAATTCCCGAAGCCCACACTTAAGGCTATAAAGTGTAGAGTCTAAGCATCTAAAAAGAGTGAAAGAAAGGGAAGGGGAAGAAACAACTGGGGATGAAGTGTATTGATCTCTGAGCTATCTTTGTCTAGCTTCTAAATATTCTTGAATGGGTGCTGATATCTCGCCATGAAGCCCGTGGAACATCTTCGAAAGCTCTGTCCGTGTGGTGGTGGTCTTGAGTATGGTGTGGAAAAGATTTAAAGCGATGTTGGTTTGATCCAATAGACCAGGTTCGATGTTGGGTTTTCTTACGACGGGTAAAGTCATGGGGAGAATAGAGCTTTAAAGAAGTTGGGTGCTTTAAAGTGCTTATCTCAACTTTAGATTATACAAGGGAAATTCAGTGAAGCCAATCGAAGGATTTAACGAAATCGATGGTCGTTTTCCGTAACTGAGTTTTAAATCTTGAAACCGAGTGTGAAAACTTAGAGTTGTCAACAATGTGGGGTATCTATCAGTAACTCCTAATGTGGGCGTAAGAAGAAAAGACAGTCTTTGAAGGAATGCATATACTAGAGATCTAAATAATCTATAGGTCATGTACCCGCTTAGTAGCCAATAATGCAGGGAAAACTGTGAAAAACTGTATACCTAGAACCTGATCACCATAGTAGAAGTTATATTAAATTGCAGCTAAAACATTCATCAAAGACATATATGTAAAAATGACATGAAGCATGAAAAACAGAGGAAAAACACATAACTCAATCTTGACGAAATATAGAGTCTTCAATTCACTTTGTATTAATCATGGCTTAAGAGAACTTTCTCTATCACAATCTATTCATGGCAAAAAGCCTTTTCTATTACAATCTTTCTTCTATTTAAAAAAACTTATGAACCTATGGAATTCCGATCATTCTGGAAAATTGTCAGTTACAAATGTAAAATTGGAGCATTTCATCTCCTCCTCTTTGCCTTCCCTAGTAAGGGCGAAGAACCTTCCTTTCCCTGCCCTTTGGGTTCTAGAAATAGAACAGATTGAAATCTATCATTATTTAGCACCAGAAACCTGCCCCTTCGACTGCTCGATGCAAATGACGCACCTCTCCACCAATTGGGCTATCAACCTGGAAAGCTCTTCTTGGTTGCTTGCTTCAAGAGTGTAACAACTCTTCGCCAACTGTGGCAAACTTTTTCCTACTTGTCAGTCCTCTGTGATGATGGAGCATAATTTTAAACTTGGTTGTACTAGCCATTTGTCCACTTGGGCCATATCGACCTAGCTTATCTGAGATATCTCCACTTGTTCCTTCTCCATGTTTTCTTTGATGTCCAACAAATTTTTAGCTATATTGATTTTGCCCAGCATCCCAACATTGCTTTCCTTACCAAGGTCTAGCAAACTTTTACTTATCAAAGAGAACATTTCCTCACAAGAATTCTTCACTTCATTAGCTCTCCCTTTGCTTTCTAATATATTCTGCTCCCAGACATTAAGCAGGATATTTCCTTTGTTTTGTTATGCGATGGATAATTTTGAGTTGTCGACCATCTCTATCTTTGTCGTATCTATAACAGTGTCTTGGAAAGCGACCTGTTCTACCCCGACTTCTCTTTCTCTCGAAGAAATATTTTCTAATATTTGATCTATCATCTGGAAATGGTTTTGAATGGTTCCTACCTTTACAAGCAGGTTTTGTTGAGACATTAATACCTTATGTCAGATTTCAGTGGCCTGGGATCTGAACACTTTTATGTCTACAACCTGGTTCTCAGCCACATCCAATTTTGATTGCAACTCTATAATTTTTTGCCCCTGTTGGCTTACCTATGTTTGGCTAATTTGTGTCGACTGGTGCACCTGCTCGAGGTCGGACCTGAGCTTCTCGATTTCATGTAGGTCGGTTGTTCAGGCTTCCTCAAGGCTCTTGCTCACCTCATCCCTGACATTCGCTTCAGCAGTAGACACTTTAGATTCCAATTTACTGATCAGGAGGTTCTTTCGTTTCAACTCGGCCTTCAAAGTCCCAACTAAGTATCGATTGGCTATAGCATAAGCCCCTAGTGTCCCAACTATCTCCTTTGTGAATTCTTCCTCTTTTGCAGCCTTCCCATCTGTCATGATTTTAAGTTTTTTATCCATTACGCCCTCCTTTTGATATAATTATTGTCTCACCATGGCCTTTCTTTTTTTGTCAAAGAAAATATTGTTAGGAGGTATCTCCTCTACAGAAATGGGTGTCAGTTCTTCATTGAAAATCCACCCCGCATTAGGATTCCCCTTTGTGAACTGTAAGGGTGTGATAATAGCAATCAGACTGTCAATTTCCTTGGATGGTAGTTTCGGGGTAACCTCTGTGACCGGCTTGTTTGACATGAGTGACAGTGAGTTGCTCGATCCCTGTGAAGGTATCTCTGCTTGGCCTTGGGCCTGCTTGCCTGGTGTACCCTTTTCGGGGTTTCCTTCCTACTTCTGGGGGACTTCGGCTCCTTGTTTTGAGGTTCCAGCCTCCCCTGTTTTCCCTTGGTCCTTCTCCCCACTAGGAATTGATTCCTTTGTACCTTTGGCTTCCATCTACTTTGTAACTGAAAGCTTTGGGGCTTCACCCTATAAAATCTGGGGTAGACAACTTCGTCAGTGCTCCTGGAATTTCAAAAATTCGGCCATATCTCCGAGTGGCGGGGCTTGAATTCGACTTAGGACTTCAGCGAAGGACCTCGTGCCTTGGAATATTTCATCATGAGGGGAATCCTCATGTTCATACCTCTTCAGGCCACAACTCGCCAGGTGATTTCTCACAACCTTACTAGGGTCGTGCTTCTTGAACTCAATATCCACCAGCCTCATTTCTTCTAAAGTCGTAGCCTCAGCTTTGGTGTGGCCAAAATCTAACAAGGAATACGCACCAATATGAATAGGGAAGGGTAGCCATACTTTTTTTATACTCCTTTGAGCTCTTTGCTTATTTCGTCGAGCACAGTTTGTCTAGCGATCTCATGACACAATATCTTATCTGGCAAGAATAGTGGGAGAGCATATGGAGGGACAGAGGTGCCAAAAACCCTGATATACGAAAATTCTACCTCTAGATACCAATCTGCCACGCTGCTTAAGTTGGTCATGACGCTATTTGACATCCTGGGAGGTAGCTGGCCAAAGATGGCAACATGCAATGGCACCATTACCCAATTGAAGATCTTGTAGATGAATTCTTTGGCCTTATCCTCCCAAATCTTCTAGTGGTAGACATGAATAGGCTTTGTATTGTATGGAGCCCAGCTCCAGTTCATTAGCGGGAAGGGTGTCATGAATCATATGGAATCCATGATATAAGCAGACATAAAGAATGAAGTTGCTTTCTTACTTTCCCTCTGTGCTCGATATTCAGTAATTCAATTGGTCAGACTGTTGGACAATAGTTTGTCCCAGTCGAAAGAGAAACCCTCAGTGACTCTATGAATGAGTGGCACCCATGGGAGGAAACAATGGGTAGTGTCTTCCTTTCCATACAACCTGCAGGTCATCATCGTTATGTACTTGAACTATGGCTCCAAAGAAGAGATTGAATAGATCTCGTTGGAGTTAGCCCTGAATTTTGCGGGGTGTGAGACCCAATCTTTGATCATATCAAACAAACTTTTTGCATACTGCTCGCACTCCTTCTTCTTGAAGCCTTCTAGGAATTCGGCATTGTGAGTAAGGTTCGGCGTGGGTGACATTTTATACATTGCCTGCAAATGTTTTGGCCGGAAGGTACCAATCATCACCTTTTGTTCGCTAATAATCGCCCTGGTCGGGATGTCCACATGGTCCAGCACCCACCTGATCATATCACAATAGGGAAGAAGTTGGGGCCTCACCGTTATTTTTTGCATCTCTGCTTGAGCGACGATTTTGTATTTGGTTGATAAATCATCCTTCTAGTTGTCGCTAGAATCATCCGAACAGTTTATCGACTCGGATTTCAAGATGTTGGAAACGTATGACCATGTCTTGATAGAATTAATACTTCGGGGTGAGGTATTGGAAACAATGTCTGAACCCTGACCTGAAATCTTAGCAGTTGACTTGGGCATTTTTTGTGGAGCCATGCTAGTGAAACCTGCAACTGGACCACCTGTCGAAAAGATTTGAAAATCACAAACAGCGGTTAACCTGGAAAAATGGCTCTACGCGCAAATAGAAATGAGAACTGAAATAATGGAGAAAAAACTCTCTATCTTGGTCATTTAAACCCCTGGTGTCCTTGCGAATAGAACGGTCAAATTGCTTAATATAAATATTTAGAAGTAAAAACGAGATCCTACTATCTGTCACCTCGTCGCAGTTCAAATAAATGCCATAAATGTTTGACAAGTCATAACACAAACAAATGAAAAAACATTTCAAACTTATTCCGTAGACGATGTGTGTTAAAGGTTGCTTAATGCATCAATTAATCCAGTTAAGCTCCTTTAATTAAGTTTGTTTTAGTCTTTAATCCCCCCTTTTCGGTGTTTGTCATATCGGAAGATTTCCCTCCTAGCCTTTGAGCCCCCAAGACCTGAAATCGCGATGATGTGATTTAGTTAATTATTCGTTATCTGACTTAAACTCTTAATTAATCCATTCTTAAATAAAGAATATCGCGACTTCGCGACTCGGAGCTATGAAGGTATTGTTTTTTGGGAGAGCGGTCACCGAGTCACGAAATTGCGATTGTGCTTAATCACGGTTTATAATATTTACTCCCGACACTAACCTGGGTAAAATTTTAAAACTGTTATCACCACTTTGCATGTCAGGATACTAAGGATAGTGGGAAACGTCACAAAATAAGAAAACTCCCGAAACTAGCTTTTTGGGCTTAAATACAATATCTCACTTATTTA
>SNQJ01S0178184.1:0-19710 GCA_010110895.2 Picea sitchensis | reverse complement strand
CCTAGATGGAGGGAGTCGATTATATATCACCATAAAGAAGAGCATGCATTCATACATGAAGCAAGGATTAGGAGGGAGCTAATCCTACGATCCATTGAAGATGATGAA
This sequence comes from Picea sitchensis, assembly GCA_010110895.2. Classification (NCBI taxonomy): domain Eukaryota; kingdom Viridiplantae; phylum Streptophyta; class Pinopsida; order Pinales; family Pinaceae; genus Picea; species Picea sitchensis. Next base: position 19,602 of record SNQJ01S0178184.1, on the reverse strand, counting down.
GTATATATCCATGGTAGCAAACATGAAAAGCAGTACGTGTTCAATTCGACCTTAGAAGAAGTCTTCTTCGAAGAGAAGCATTAAAGTATCCTTGGTTTTCCATTCACATCCGTGATCCTATGATGAAAGGAAGAAGTGGAATCTTTAGGGCATGGAATCTATAAGAAACTCCATGGACCCAAGAGCTAAAGAAAAACATGAGGAAGAACATGAAGATTCCAAGAAAGAAAGAGAATCTAGAACAACCAGACATTGTATCAAGAATCACAATATTACCAGCCTGATATGAACTCACCAAAAGAAATCAAGCAGATGAACTGAAATTCATGATGAAGAACAGTGTATGGAAGACTTATGAATAAAATCTTTGCAAGATCCAGAACTAGAGGTTCTCCTAGATGGAGGGAGAATACTATGATGACCACTTGTTCCAGTAGACCAGACATACCTCTACATGAGTCACTATATCATCCGCAACATCCATGAGTTGGAATTCTACATCAGATAAATGCAAAGACTGTTCTCCAAAGAAATTGAACAAAGAGCGTATGAAGAACAACCTCAAGACTTTGAGGCATACGAGAAAGAGACCCTTGTATGCAGATGGAAAAAGATAACTTGGTGGAGAACCTCCAGTGCATAGCAGAAGCGTGGTGAAGATTTTCTATAATAGAGATATTGTATCAAGATGATTACTCGGTAGATTAGATCTCATGATGACAGAAGAAGTGCCACATGGATATGTTCCAGTGCTCCAAACAATGATATACTTTATTGATCAGAGCTACATGAAGCCTTTAGAGAAAAACCAGTGTTCCAAACCGAAGTACATTTGAAATCAAGCATCACATTATTCGTGATGAAGTCCAGAAAGGAGAAAGTGGTTCTCCAATACATATCTCCACAGATGAGTAGATAAGGAAACATTTTGGTAAAGCTTCTATCCAATATGAAAGAGCTTGCGTACTCAAGCTGGAGCTCATAGAGACAACTTCCTTATTGAAAAAGGAAGAGATGACTCCCAGGTTGGGAGGGAGCGTTGATATGTATTGATTTATGGACAATCATTTCTCAGTTTGAAAAATGCTCCAGGATGAGTAGTTTCCTTTCAAGTTCAGGAAAGTGGATTGAGATTTCTGACGGACATTGATTTCCTATTGTGGTTAACATGGGAAATGGTCCAGATTGTTGATGTATCATAGACAACGACTTCCCATTGTGGTTAACATGGGGAGTGATCTAGGGTAGTCTCTCTTCTTGAGGGTTACTCAAGAAGACTGGCCCGCCTCGCCGGACATCAACTTCTCATTGTGGTTAACATGAGGAATGGTTTGTTTTGGAGGTTGATACAGGACGGTCTTTTCCTCTTGTGGTTAACAGAGGAAATAGTCTGGACAGTCATTCCTTAGGGTGTATTCATTTTCTCCAGGTTGCACCTTGTTTAGTGCCAGAGGAATGGCCCAGGGTGGGGAATGGTCCAGGCTCAGCAATTAGGGACAGACATTCCTTAGGGAAGATTCATTCTCTCCAAGTTACACTTTGTTTAGTGTCGGAGGAATGGCCTAGGGTGGGGAATGGTCCAGGCTTAGAAATCAGGACAGTTAATCTTCCTTGCTTGAGAAGAATAGTCCAAACAACTCATCATTAATGTTTTACCTTTTGAGGGCAGATATTATTTCAGATCTCGCAGATGTGAGTGAAATATTGGCCCAAATGATTTAGTTTATATCATAACATTGTTTCTATACAAGTTGATATCAGATGATTGTTATGAAGATTGTATGACAGTAGATGTGTACTACTGTGGTGGATGTGTTCCACTGTTTGTGACTATACGTTATTGATCAAGTACTTGTGTGTTACTTGGTGTGGTAGTGTACCACTGGATTGTAGTTATGTACTACTATGGATAAACACAGTTGTCTTCTATTTTGTTCTGATTTCCTTGAAGACTATCAATAGTATTGGAAATTATTATCAGTTAGATGGATAATCAAAGGACATAGATTTCCCAGACGAAAAATGGTTCAGGACATTTACTCTTCTAGGACATATGTCCAGATTAGAAGAATGGCTCTTGTATCACTCTGTGGTGTGAGTGACTTTTCCAGCATCATGTCTGATTACTCAGATGGAGTATGGTTTTGAGAGATGATGCAGCTGATGACACCGATGATGATGGTGCTCATGATTTAGTCATGAGATAGTCTATACAACTATGTTAATGCTACCGGGTGAATGGTATGTTTTGTGCTCAAGACCATTACATGTAATACCTCCCTAGCTAGGAGGGAGTGTTGATATTATGGTAGCTATGGGAGGTATTTACCTCCATGTGTAAACTTGACGAGAATAGAATACTCTGGAAAGCAAGAAGAAACTGTAATGAGTTGGCTAATAACCCTAAAAGACATGTCGTCCCAAGAGGATAATATATATTAGGTTATTAGCCTCGAAGAGAAGAAGTCGGCCAGAAGAATTAATATATACTGAATAGACAGATACCCAGAATGAGAAGTCAGCCCAGGCAGTTAGCCAGTATTAGTATAAATACAGGAGGCCAATTCTCATTCTGGCAGGCAGTCTCAGAATTGCAGAGCAACAACTTGTGTGCACTGCAGTGCCCAGTCTTGTGCGTAGGTTTGAGGAGAGTTGCCATTGCAATTGCTGCACCTAACAAATCACATCTGGCTTGGATTATCTCTTGGTTAGGGTTTGGACTATCTAATCAGCTCTTGTTGATGCACTATCCTTGGGGAAAGGTGCGCTACCCTTTGTTTGGCTATCTAGCCTAGGGTTTACTTCCGAAATGATTCTCTGTCAAGGTTAAGGTGCTCAAAGGGTGGCTTCGGCCTATGGTTGGGTGACAATAGTATTGTCAATGGTAAAACGAGCACATCCATTATATTCTAACATGAGGCACATATCTTGATGATGATATGGTACATTGTTAGAGGCACTTCTTGGTGATCTTGGTACGTGATATGGTACAAGTTTTAGTACACGATTGATGCATGATACGGTATAGGTTGGTGTACATGGTATGGTGATGGTTTTGGTATCCATGTGAGTGGATCTTGTTATAGTTGGTTGATGATGGTATATCAGTGACAAGTTGGATGATTGGTTGATCATCGATTACAATTTGATGTGACAGTGACAGTGTTAGGTTGTTGTATCAGTGACAGTGACAGTGATGGTGGTAGTTACAAGTTGATCAATGGTAGTGACGGTTTGATTCTACACTTATATTTCAGGGTGACAGAACGGGGCAAGGAAAGGGGGTTGTAGCCTCCTTTTGGTTGGTGCCATAGAATTCAGGGAGTTGTAGCTTCCTTCAAGTTGGAGCCTGTAAATCAGGGGGTCATAGTCTCATTTTGGTTAGAGCCATGGAACACAGGGGGTTGGAGCCTCCTTCCATTTGTAGCTGGAGAATTCAAAGAGTTGTAGATTCCTTCAGGTTGGAGCTTGTAAATAGGGGGTTGGAGCCTCCTTCCAGTTGGTGGTGGAGAATTTAGAAGTTGGTGCTTCCTATGAATGTATTCTTGATATATATAAGAAAACATTATGTGGTTTTCTCCCATTTGGGTTTCCATGTAAATTTTGGTGTACTGTGTATCTGATGTGATATTGTTGAATTATATTGCTTATGGTTATATGCTCATGATATATTGAATGCAATCATAAATGATATATTGTTGATAAAATTGAAATTTATATACTTTGATTGAAAGTGGTAAAAAGTGTTCATACTAATTCACCCCCCCTCTTAATATTCCAACAACAATTCCAATGCAACTCACACAATAAAAATTTGATGCCCAAATGTGCCAAAACGACCACCGAGGAGTTCCAATGCAAGACATCCTCGTCAGCCGCTATATCAATGACATGTTTGAATGGCATGGTCAGTGAGCTCATTGGAAGCACCTCCCCGCGCTCTCCACGGTGAAAAAAATGGTACCCAATCATTAATATCTCCTCCAAGAGCATTAGCATAAGGTTTAAGGGTTCTTGCCTCTGCGCAAAACTGTTTTAGGTAACAAAGAATTTTGAAATTTGTTATTTTGATTTTAAATGAGTTTGAATGTAAATTAATCCTACATCATTTAAGTTTGAAATTGATGACGCACAAGGTAAAATGCTTGGTTTATATAACCATTAGATTAAATTTGAATAATTTGAATTTCTTCTCAATTAAATTGAAAATTTGTTTAAGCATTAAATTTTAAAAGAAAGATTCATGTAAAGCACAAGTGCATACCATGTGGAGGAAGGAGTTTTAGTGCCAAAGTATCAAAGAGAACACATGTGTGCTTGAAGCAAAGTACACAACCGGAGCAGTGAGAGGAAGTGACTAGAGTACTGTGGTGTCATCGGACTAGTTGAAAGGAAGTACTCCGGTGTCACCAGAGTAATTTAAAGGAAGTACTCTGGTGTCACTGGGGCACTTGAGGAGAACATCATCGATCCAACTAGCGAACATGAGAAGAACCAGAGGAGGGTAGGAAGGGACAACACCGGTGCTAAATGAAGCCCACGAGATTTTCAAAGCGAATCACCATTCTGCAATTTCTCTTGCGCAAAAAATGTGTGCCTCTTTCCCAGCACAGAGATTCTATGCCTATTGCATACATTCCAATACACGCTGACGATAAAGATGACAACCCCACCAATGGCATACCGACGACCAAAAAATGAAACGCGTCATGTACACAGTGAAATCAAAGAAGGGCATTGAATTGCAACACAGGCACACCCGCCCTTTGTTGAACTACTTCAAGTTGCATTGGAAGTGTTCTAGTGACACAGGTTACCCAAATTGTGTCCATATTTTTACGTGTAGCAAGTATAATGAAGTTATAGAGAAACATTCAACCATAATTATTCTAAAGGGTGTTATTCAAGCAGAGGGGATCTACAGAGACGGATTGAAGTAAACTAATGAAGCCTCTAAAATTGAACAATAAATATTGTTCATGTCGTTTTTGTACACCTAGCGAAGTTCATAATAATGGTGTCGGCACCTCCGTCTCCCTCAAGCTTGGGTGTCTAGCTACACTTCGGTAATTCATTAGTCTTATAGAGTCAGGATTGTTGGAATACCAGCTGCTCCTCCTAAGTTGGTTTCGTTATAAATACTAGCCCATGGAAAGCAAAGCAATGTCCTCTAGGATCCTGACCCTCCGAGACCGCTCTCCAAACCTATGCTTGAATACTTCCCCGAATATGATGAATAAATAATATGTACAATGGCATTTGAGATAATCTTTGCATTCGATTTCATGCTTGGGCATAATGAGAATGTGACTGTTATGAAATTAAAGACTACTGTAAGATGAAGAGTCGTGAAGGGAGACTTTACAAACTAATATTGCAAAGCAAGATAGATGAGACAAAAGATGTTGTAAAACAGAAAGAAAGAGTGATAAAATAAGGATGGAAAAGAATAAGTCTATAAGGGGAGGTTTGATGTCATTACAATCAACAGGGTCAACCGGGTTTGATTTTGGGTTGGGTGATATGAGTGTTTCAAGTAGAGGTGGCTTTGGGAGCAGCTCTGGTTTTAGCCTAAGTTTAAATCTAGATAAATTTTCTAGCAAAGCAGAATTTCAGGCATTTGTACCTATCATTGTTCCTTCTAAAGGTGTGGGCATGCAGCCAAGGAAAACACATAAACAAATCAGTTTTGGAGCCTTCGAAAACTGAGGAAGAGGTGAGAGAGATGCAAATGTTTTCAAAAATTCCATACCGCAAAAGTTTCATTGATGGCCTCTGGTTCACACCAGAGGAGTTCCTTTGAACTGCTTCGGTACACAGATGAGGAGTTCCCACAAACTTCTTTGGTACAAGAACAAGACCCCACCAAACTATCTTTTGTATTTTGGCCATAACGTTTGACTCGGGTGTTCATTTCACACATTCCTTATACTGTTGGAAAGGTCTTTTCGAGATCTACAACTTCCCAGTTATATGATTTGAGAAATTACTAGCCAATTGTTTACATTTTTTAATATGAATATTTGGCACTGTGTCAACAATCCCAGGGGAACACAACCCCTTGACCGTGAGCACGGGAACCCGGAATCAGATTCAGAGAAGCTTACACTAAATCTTAATTAAATACTGTTTCAATTTTATGCGTCCAAATAATTGGTTTTGATAATTTATTTCGAAGTTACTCTGAAGTCACTTATATGTTGTATATTAATGATCCAAAAATCCTTAGATACCAATATTAATCTTTAAAAACCAATTTTAGCATCTAACTTGATTCAGAATAATTATTAATCGTATTGAGGTGATTTGCATAAAAATGATGATGTGCTTATTATCCAAAATGTCATAAAATGATGATTAATTTGAAGAATTATGAGATAACACAATAGAAAATAAAAGAACTTAAATTATACAATATTGATGACATACATCTCTGAATTCCCTTCAAATATTGGCATTGCTCTTCATTATCTCAAAATGTCAAATTACATTACAAGATGGACTTACAAAATCCAATTTGATGGACTCCCTTTAATTCTTAAAAATGAGTGTAAAGTCGGTCATATTCTAAATTGGCTCAATTTCACCCTCTTCAGCACACAAAACAATGAGATAAATACTCAAATAAGGCTATATATTATGATTTTCACAAACACAATTTCTATACAAAAGAGCCTTCAAATTAATACTCCTCTCGAAAAAATGAGTATAAAATTGCCTATGTGCAGTCAATATACCTGATGGTACGCATATCGAGATAATACCAAACTTATCTACTTTCTCTGCATGCAAATCGATGCATTTGTACATCCTCGGAATGCATGCCTGCATTGGGATCTGTGTCCACCTTGGACTATGTGCATACCTTGATCTGTGTATCCATAAATAGGTCTTGGGCCCAACCTTCTGCCTGTACCTTCCGATATCAAATTAAATGTGTTTTAATTGGTTTGTTGTAACAAGCGATACACATGGCGTAGTGGTTAAGACTCTGGGAATATAGCTCAGAGGTTCCGAGTTCGACCCACCACAATGCACATTTGTTTGTTTTATTGTTAAATGGTTATACCCACATATATAATGGGTGGGTTTGGAACCGCCCAAACTTTGGATTAGATATTAGTTGACATGTTTCATTACCCCCAGCATGGCACATAGTTACATTATATACTAATAAAACCATGGGTCGAGGGATTTAGCCCTTGGGCCTTTTCCACGGACCAAACCTTTTACCAAGCTTAAATACATTTGCCACCATGTATGGTTAAGAACTAATGCAATGGTATAATGGAAACAAAGGTTTGTGTAAGGTTATGGGAGGTCACGGGTTCAATCCTTCAGACTCCCAAACTTTGATAAACCTTACTCATAAGTGGCCAATGGGAGGTTGCCACGTGGAAACCTCTCATTGGTCTATCTCAACCATGTGTCAATACACAATTGGTCCACCTGATTTGTACGATTGCCACATCATCTTCCCAGTCAATCGTACGGTCATGCCACATGGTACCTTGTGATTCTGTCACATCAACACTGTACTATCATGCCACGTGTCACCCTTGCAATGGTGACACATGTCACATTTGACCCTTTTGACTTTTTCCTTTTGTTTGGTTTTACCTTAACTTTGACCATCCATAACTTTTGCATACGAGCTCTGTTTGAGGCAATTTTTACGTCGTTGGAAAGATATCATCAAGCTCTACACAATGATAAGGTTTTTGAGAGCATTTGAGATGCTCAAATTTTGAGCTTTTTTGGATCCTCCTGGACCTCTATGAGCATTTTGGATCCTCCTAGACCTTAGTGAGTGTTCCTGGATCCTCCTTGATCACACCTTCCCACTAAAGAACTTTTAGTCCTCCAAAAGTATGAATATTTCAACAACTTAGTGATGATAACTCTTGATCACTCTTCCATCTTATTGTAATGCTCTTATCTAGTAACGTAGTGATGATGGAGCTTCTTCATTCTTCCACCTTGTTGAATATTCCAAAACTATTTTTTTCATCTTGGATCTTAGATATTAGATATTAGTTTGGTGTACTTCTTTCTACTTCTATAATATGGCTCTGACTCTGGCCTTTGGCAACTAGAGCTAGTTCAAATCTAGTTCTTATTCTAGCTCATAGATTCCTTCATAACAAAAGTCTTCTCATTGAATTTCTACAATATCTAAATCTGAATCATGTACTCAACATCCACTCTCATCTCCTCCTCTATTAAAGATAGTCTATCTTGGACAATCTGAAACCAAGTCGAATGTTGATCTATGCCTTGCCTTTTTGGACTCCCTATTGATGTATTGTGGATGTATCTATAGGAGTATCTGAATGAATTCCATGTCCATTACCTCTCTCGAGCCTTGAAAACAACTATAAACATATTCTTTGTATACATTTATATTGTCTGAACTACTTCTGTTCAAGGTATACATGTACACGAACATGACATAATATTTTGGAGATTATTATAGCATGCATCCTTACAAAGAGATACCTCTTATCTTTTTACAAAGAAGATTATTTCTCCTTTACCAGCTCTAAGAAGATTTACATTACTTTTATGCTCTACCCGCTTTGATCTAAATGTTCCAACTTCCTGCATCCTTCTTTTCCTTCACCTTCGGTGCTTCAGAATAAGAATGTTGACTTAGACAATTTGATCCATATGTAGTCCTTAGCTAATAACAAGACAATATAATTGTCTACACTGTTGTAGAAAGGCTTAGAAATATTAATGGGCTCTCACTCTTATAACAAAGTGGATATATAGAAACCCTTTACAAGATTCCTCTCACTTCAAACAATATGTAAGGTGGCTATATAGAAATATTTTACAAAACTCCTCTCACTCTTAACAAAATATAAGGTGGCTATATTAGCTTGCAATTCAAAAATATACATATTTACAATGAAATCTTTTCTTATGGATGGTTTATTCATGGACTCATCCTTCCCTTAGTACTGGAAGGAGTCTCAAAACTACCTATCTCTGGCAATGCCTCTAACGTTGATGTTGAATCTGACATTGAATCAGACGCGTAATATGATGTTGAATCCAATAAACCATTACACAGATTATAGGTCTTCCCTGTAACCTATATAACCTCTCCATGTGAACACCAAGCACTATTGTTGTGTTTTGAGTAGCTTCCCTTGAATACACAAGTACCTAGCCATTTTGTAATGTGATGGCATATCCTTCAACTTCAAAATCTGGAACTAAGAGTAGGTTTACTTTCAAATCTGGAACATATAACATATTCTCTATTCCCATAAATCCTCTCAACTCGAGCTGGAATATTACATATCCAAACCCTTGTATTGCTTCTCTGATGTTAGTTCCAGATCCTACATAGCGATCTGTGTCGGTCTCTAAGAAAATCAGGAATGTTGATCTCATCCATGTCATGTGGTGAGATGAGCCACTGTCCACGAACCATTCCTCGATGTCTTCATATATCACTATGTTAAGACCAACCATTAAGAAGTATTCTTTCTCGAATATTTTAGCAAGACTATTAACTTCACTTGGGGTTGTTGCTTGTCTTCTGGCAAGTGCCTTTACATCTTTCTGGTTTTTCTTCATACATAAGTGTGGATAAATTGTCCAACACTTCTTGATTTGATGTCCACTCTTACCACAATAAGAGAAGAATGTCTTGTTCCCATATTGGAACCACGATCCCTTCTTGTCATTCCCATGTTTCCTTTGCTTTAAGAAATTACCTTTACCTTTAGCCTTCTTCTTGGATGTTTTTTCTTGCACAAATTATCTTCTTCAACATTTCTCCATATCATGGTTACTATTTACATAGGAAGCACATGGATACGTAGACCAATTACCAATGGGAAAATTATTTGTTCCCTCTTTAGAATGCACATATTTCTCTAAAGATATCTTACATATGTTACCTTTCCCTAGACTGGAAGGTAAGACTAATTGTTTATGAAGGACCTATTCATATGGAGTTTTCCTTACTTCAACCATCCTCGAGCATTCTCCATCTTGACGGGAAAAAGAATAATATGAGTAGTCATCTTTCTCGATCATGCCTTTTAAAGGAGTTAGTTCCTTTTGCATCAGAGACTTTACATTCTCTACTTGCCAATATTCATGGATTGATGTCGATGGTGCCAATACATGATCCTCAGTCTGCAACTTCATTTCCAACTCATGAAAAATACCTTTATGAAATTCCTCATGGCATAGCATTCGATCTTTAAGCTTTTGCTTCTCTTCCTCGAGAGTTTGTAGTTGCATCCTTAATTCATAATTCTCACTATAAATCTGTCAGTCAATGTTCTTTTGCAGCCTTAACTTCATGAGGGCTTTTCTCATTTTGTCCTCTTAACAAGAGTCTTCAAAACCTTCACCAACTTAAGTCTTGGACCTTGTCACATCAACAACTTGCAAATACACGTCAAACCTGGCTCTGATACCACTTGATCCGAAAATACTTAGATACCAATATTAATCTTTAAAACCCCATTTTAGCATCTAACTTGATTCAGAATAATTATTGATTATATTGAGGTGATTTGCAAAAAAATGATGATGTGCTTATTATCCAAAATCTCATAAAATGTTGATTAATTTGAAAATTTATGAGATAACACAATAGAAAATAAAAGAACTCAAATTATACAATATTGATGACATACATCTATGAATTCCCTTCAAAAAATGGGACCGATCTTCGTCAAATTACATTACAACATGGACTTACAAAATCCAATTTGATGGACTATCTTTAATTCCACTGCTCAAACTCATAAATAGATTTCACCATTGAATTCCTTATGAAATCCTGAGAAAAATGAGCATAAATTCGACCATATTATGAACTGGCTTAATTTCACCCTCTTCGGCACGCAAAACAATGCACTAAATACTCAAATAAGGCTATATGTACTAAGATTTTCACAAACAACATTTTTAGACAAAACAGACTTCAAATTCATACTCCTCTCAAAAAAATGAGAAAAATGAGTATAAAGTTGCCTATGTGCAGTCAATATACCTCATGGCATGCATATCGAGACAATACCAAACTTAGCTCCTTTCTCTGCACACAAATTGATGCATATGTACATCATTGGAACCCATGACAACATTGGGATCTGTGTATGCCTCAGATTGTGCATACCTTGGTCTACGTGCCCATAAATGGGTCACGGGCCCAACCTCTTGCCCATACTTTCCGACATCAAATTAAATATGTTTTAATTGGTTTGTTGTAACAAGTAATACACATGGTGTAGTGGTTAAGACTCTGGGAATATAGCTAGAGGTTTCAGGTTCGACCCACCACAATGCACATCCGTTTGTTTTATTTTTATATGGTTATACCCATATATATATATATATATTGTGTGTGTGTGTGTGTGTGTGTGTGTGTGTGTGTGTGTGTGTGTGTGTGTGTGTGTGTGTGTGGTGTGTGTGTGTGTGTGTGTTGGGGATGAAGTTGGAATGGCCAGAACTTTGGGTTAGATATTCGTTGACATATTTCGTTTTGGGTTAGATATTCGTTGACATATTTCGTTATTTGTGGCATGGCAGAAGGTTACATTGTATACCAATAAAACCATGGATCGAGGGATTTATCCCTCGACCCTTTTTACCACCGACCAAACCTTTTACCAAGATTAAATACATTTTCCACCATGTATGGTTAAGAATTAATGCACTAGTATAATGGAAACGGAGGTTTGTGTAAGGTTATGGAAGGTCACGGGTTCAATCCTCCGGAATCCCAAATTTCGATCAAACTTACCCATAAATGGCCAATGGGAGGCTGCCACATGGCAACTTCTCATTGGTCTATCTCTACCACGTGTCAATACACAATTGGTCCACTTGATCTATATGATTGCCACATTGTCTACCTCATCAATCATGTGGTCATGCCATGTGGTGCCTTGTGATGTTGCCACGTCAGCATTGTATGGTCATATGGTCATGCCACATTTCACCCTTACAGTGGTGACATGTGTCACCTTTGACCCTTTTGATGTTTGTATTTTTCTTGGTTTGACCTAAACTTTGACCATCCATAACTTTTTCATAAGACCTTCGTTTGAGGCGATTTTTATGTTGTTGAAAAGTTATCACCAAGATGTAGTTTTTAAGAGCAATTGAGACGATCAAATTTTGAACTTTTCTGGATCCTCTTGGACCTCTCTGAGTGTTCTGGATCCTCTTGGACCTCTATGAGCGTTCCTGGATCCTCCCGGATCAATTAAAAATTGATAGTTACTAACGCCAAGAGGACATCGCATTCAACATCCTCGCAATGCAATCTACAACCAAATACAATGGAGCATTGACGACAATAACAATTGTCACAACAATGGGGAACAACGAAGGGAATCGAGCTCAAATGACTGAAGAAAGAGTCCAAAACCTATGATGATCGTATATCCCAATGTCCAAGCAAGTCCTTATGGTGGGAGAGGTGCACTATAGTCAAAATCGATGATGGCCCACCAGTGCTAAAAGACAAATCTGAAATGTAACAAAGAAGATAAGGACAAATGTGGGTAAATGTGGGTAAATGAAAGGTCATGGGGGTAGGCAGAAGGCCAAGAGTGACATTGAACTTAAATAAATATGAGGATTGTATGCAAACGATGGCATTTTTTGGCTCTTCAAGCATTGTATACATTCACTGAGCTAATTTGTGAAAGACTACTATGTTAACTGAAATTGAGGGCCCTTTTCTTGGAACTTTGAAGTACTATTGTTGAAACTGTTAATATTGAGAAGCCCTCAGGGACAACTTTTGATAGAGAGAACAGTTGTTGTGCATTGTTGTTTGTTGTGAACTACTTCCAGTAGAATGTTTGTTTTTCACATGGGTTGTAAGAACACATTTACTTATAGAATTTTATGATGCAAACGATGTTTTCCTTGCAGTTTTGTTATTCTTTCTCATGTTTGATTTCATGAGCATGTGAGTTGTCGATGTATGCAGAAATATTGTCTAGAATTTTTTGGTTATATATTTGTATGCACGTGTTTCTAAGTTTGCACCCTCATTAAAACTATATGAGTGGGGTTTAAGAAGAGTTAGTTTCATTACAGCTCATTCGATTACGATAATTTACTCCTATCTAAGATAGGATAGAGTAGAAGTAGATTATATTTATTTTTGTTTCTTTTACATAGTATTCATCTACATCTTTCACTTTCATAACCATCCATCTTTCACCCTCACAACTGGTAATGGTAGCCGAGCCAGAATCTAGATGGGTCTCCTAAACCAAACAATACATAGTCTAATTCAGACCGTGTATTGAGGAGTACCCCTTACTGTGGTTGGGAAATTCCACCTTGCCAACAGGTCCCAAGAAGAAATTGATACTTTAGGTGACCTCATTGATTTGATTTCCTAGACTATTGAAGCTATCTCGAAACCTTTGGACCAAATCTCACCTATTCCTCCTATGGATCAATCAAAAGATTCTTCATCTAATTCATAATCATCTTATGCATCAAGTTTTGAAAGTAGCTCCCCTAGAGGAAATATGGATGAAAATCAACCTACTTAGGTGGTTTTAGATGCATTAAATATGTAGGGTGTAATACATGATCTTTTAAAGAATGCCAAAAATTGCTCCAAATAAAGCCCATTTACGAGAAGAACACATTAAGAAATTCATCCAAGCTATCAGATTGCTCAATGTCCTATAAGAAGGTGTGGTTTGTTTCCAATTGTATTTCACTTTCGAAGGCAAGGCATCTACATGGTATTTCAATTTACAAGTTGGGAAAATTTTGAAATTGCATTTATAATAAAGTTCAGTGATGAGAAAACTCCAATGAATCTATTTACATGATTATCAAGAATCAAAATAGAGGCAATGGAACAAATACAAGATTTCAACTAGAGATTCGCCACTTTTCTTAACAAAATCCTAGCATCATCAAGACCTACTAAAGATATCACTAGAATTTTATTCCACAACAATTCCAAGATCCAATGCCATGTTCGTTAAGAGAGCGAGCTCGTGCTTTTTATATAATTTTGTATAAGACATTCAAAAGAGTTATTGAGCTCTACTTTTGATGTAGTCTGGGTCTCTTGAAATTGGAATGAACTTGATCAATGTTTTTTTTATATGGTTACCAAGTGTTCAAGTTGCTAGGACAAATTGTAAGTAAAAAAGGAGTGTATATTGACCCAGAAATTATCAAAGCAATAAATGACCTTAATCCTCCCACATCAACAAAGGGAGTACAATCCTTCTTCGGGAAGATAAATTTCTTTCGAAGATTTATCCCCAATTATGCTTCCATTTTCAAACTTACAAACAAGTTACTAAAGAAAGATCAAAGGTTTGAATGGACATCAAAAATTCAAAAGGCTTTCACAGAAGTTAAACAAGCCATTACTATTGTCCATGTTCTTGTTAGCCCAGATTTTGACAAGGAGTTTGTATTGTATTGTTTTTCCTCGGATGAAACCATTGCTTCTATACTTACTCAGACAAAACAGAAGCAAGAATAACAACCAATTGCTTTCATGGGAAAAACACTTCATGATTATGAATTAAATTATTCAATCGTTGAAAAACAAACATTGTCTCTAGTCAAAGAAATTGCTCATTTCAAGACATAAATTTTGCCAATTCATGTTTTTACTTATTTTCTTCATTCACTAGTCAAAATGATTTTGAAACAACAACTTAGAGAAGGAAGATGGACAAACTGTCTAGCCAAACTTTAAGAATATAACTTAGAAATCAAACCTTTAAAAGTTGTCAAAGGACAGGGTTTGTGTAAATTCATGATAAGGATTGAAGCTTTAAGCATTCCTCCTCCCAATAGGTTTGGTGTTATAGTCCAAAGAACAAGTTTGGATAATTTTGAATGGTATACAGATATAATATTTTATTTAAAATTTGGTCATTTTCCCCCTGAAGTGCCCTCAAAAGAAAGAATAACTTTGAAAATGAAAACAATTCATTATGTTCTAGTATCCAGAGTATTATTCAGACAAAATTTTGATGGTGTATTGATAAGATGTTTGGATAATTCAAAATCTAAATAAGTGATTCGAGAATTTCACAATGGCTTTTGTGGAGTGAATTTCTCACTAGTTGTAACAACACACAAAATCATTCGAGATGGTTTTTACTGGCCAACTATGTTCAAAGATTCTTATGAATTTGTTTGAAAATGCATCTCATGTTAGATGTTCTCAGGAAAAATGAAAAGAGATGCAATGCGATTATAGACTGCCATGGTGGAGCATATATTTGCTCAATGGGTGTTACACATCAAAATGCCAAATTTTTGTTTCACACCCTTGGTGTCGCAAAGTGTCACAAAGTGACATATGCACCTCGATAAGTGTCGCATGCACTATCGCAAGTGTCATATGCACATTCCCAAGTGTTGCATTCACTTTGTGAGGTGTCACCACCCCTTGACATGATTAAAATAGTTGTTCATGACTCCTAAGTCATATGGGAGGAGGAAACCCATCATTTCTAGGTCAAAACACACATTTTCCTTGGAGAATTCGACCTTTTCTGGGAATTTATGAAGGGTGGTGCTCCCCTGGCCATGTTGGGGGAGTGCCATGGCACCCCCTCTGCCATGTTAGGGGAGCACCATTATTATTGAGGGAAAAGGGGTATCTCCTCCACCTAATTATATGGGTCAGCTCTCTCATATTGGATTGGTTATGCTCGACCCTCATGCTTTGGCTTCATCCTAGGATCATATCCCAACCTGAAGGAGACATATCCTCAACCATATCCCTCATTTTCTCATGGTGGTTGTGCCTCTCAATCCTATATATTGAGGGATTTCCAAGGTGAAGGGGGAGGTAATCAGTCAGAGTATCATCATTTTTATCTTGGTAGATTCGTGCAAGGGATGGACGAGGAGATATTGGAGAGGATGTTGTTGCATCAATCGTGGTCTGTAAGTATTCTCTTCGGGTTCTCATTTGAATATACTTGGCCTATTTCCTTCAATATTTTGTATTTTTGGATGTTATTGTCTATTGTTCCTTCAATATTCATAGATGAATTTGTTTGACCTAATAAACTAGAGTAGGAGATAATTGTTTCTCTTTGCTTCCCATTGTAGGTATCAAGTTGTGCCAAGGAGTTTGAAGATCAAGATCATGGATTGGAAGCAGGGAGGACAAACTTCGAAACAAGGTACATCATGCCCTTTCTCCCTCTCTCTTTTTGATTGGTTAAACTGATTTAAAGGGGATGTTAGTGTCCACTTGTAGTGTTTTTGTCTTGGTATAGGGGTCTGGTAATCCAAGGGAGGTTTCATCTGTTCGCAGATGAAACTTTCTGTAATAGAAATTAACAACTTCGTTGGGGATCGACTTTGACTAGTCTTTCCTTGGATCATATAAAGCCTTTGCATGTCATTAGATATTGTTTGTTTCTTGATTGTGATCTACTTCCCCTTCTCTCTTCCTCATTGAAGAGATCATTGAGTCATTGATTGGTTTTTCCGAGTTTTTATCCTTTTAGAGCAATTTTCTGAACTTTTCAAAATGGTGACACTCCCCTACAGTTCATACTAGGGCACCACTTACCTGACTGATGCCCCCTAGAGGCCTGATAGAGGGCTCCATTAGCTTACTAGTTCCCTCCCAGAGCCTCCTATAAAGCGCCATTCCCCTAACTAGCACTATGTCTTCTTGATAATAGGAGCGTCAATCCCCATGTTTTGGCCTTTTTGCCTCCTTCTGCTTGCTCTTTCTCGGTCTGATTTTGAGGGGATTTTTGCTAAGAGACTCATGATTATATTTGACTTTGTTTGGATTGATGATTTGATACTTATCACTCATTTTTATATTTGTTGAGATTTCAAACCTATTCTACATTGCGATATTGGTTTACCTTACTTTTCACTAGTTTGTTCTTTGCCTCATGATGTTCTCAATTATTTGATTGATTGGAAGAGTCTACAAAGGTTTGATTGGTTTTTAATTTATTTTCAATCTTCTTTAGAACATTTCTCTCTTTTGAATGATTGAGATTATTTTGCTTACCACAACCTAGCTTGAATACTTGTTTCTTGTTGCTCATCTTTAAGGATTGTTGAGTGCTTTCCTCATTGTTTGTGTTCTTTGCATCTTGTCATTGGTTTGAGTGCATTTCTTGTTCGATATTTTTACTTCATATCCCTTTTATATATACATTGGATTCTTGCATTGAAAGTAAGGAAGTAGAAAGAAATTGCATTTGATTTAGATTCATTGCATTTATAATCAAACGAACAAGAAATTGATTGCATTCAAAGTCTTGGGTGGTACATGTTTGTAGTTTGCATTAGGTAACTTGCATTGGGTTTATGCATTTGGGAATGGAAAAATACTATTCTCCCTTCCATAGATAGATTTCATCGAACAAAATCCTTTGCATCTCATTCTGTTGCACTCTTTTGGAGTCGAAGTCACGAACATCATCAATTTCACTTCAATACCCTTGAGTAAACAACAACCTAATAATCAAAATGCTAATTAAAATCTATCTAGAATTTGTTCTTTCTAGGCATTCGAAAAACCTACATTAGCTTAGGTGTAGGGCTTTGGAATAGGTGTTCGGGATAACTTTCCAAAGCCATAAACAAACATATAATCTTACGATGGGGAGAGAAAATCCAATTTTTGTATAAGCATATTTGGGACCACCCTCTCACATAGGGGCTAAACACGAGGTCGCGTGCGGGAGAGAAATGAAGATTACCCCTCCAAGGATTAACCAAATGTAGTGGAACGAGCATACACTGGGGATTCTTCCTGAGAATCAACTATTTTCATTTGGTATCAGAGCTTTGTGAATCCTGAATCTATTTGGGGTCCTCAAGAGTTTACTAGTCCACTTGTTTTCATTTCTCTTGAATAATTTCAGACTTGATATCATGCTCATACATTTGATCCCCACTATCAATTGTACCTTCCTGGAGGATGACTAGGAGTTGTTAAACTTTGTGGCCTTTTTCTTTAGGGTTTGGACACAAGGTAAAGACGAAAGGGATTCTTTGTTGTACCTAGGTCAGACGTTGGTCAAACTCACTTGGGCCCCTTGGAGGGTAACCCATCTATAGACTATGAGGGAACTTGCATCAAGGTGTAATTCCATTAAACATGTTGCAAACATAACTAATCCACGTGCTCTATCCCAACCCCTTCTCACTTTGATCCTATGATATTGGATTTCATCACCAACTAGCGCGTTCATTGTGAAGAGGTTTTTTTGTTTGGTTTTCTTCCTATATTTTTTATCGTGTGTTGTTTGTTTTCCCTAGATAACCCTTAGGATTGAGTCTGTGTCTATGGTGTCGGTTCCTAGAACTACCAATGAAGTGATATGGATTATTTTTGAAATGAAATGAAAGAAAAGATATTACATTGAAGTGCACATAAATATTACTAGAAATAGAGAAATACAGTAATACATTATTTATATTAATGAAATACATGTACAGAGACTGTAAAAATACAGAGTGAAAGACTCACTAGAATGGTGGAAGCTTATCTCTGAGAAGATATGTGATGGCTACACTCATTTGCAAGAATATGAGTACAATGAGGCTTTGAATGCCTTTTTATAATAAACATGAATGTCAAAACCCTAGACATACAAAAACCTAACCCTAGGAGATGAAGCACCAAAAGTCATGTGGGCCTTGTTGGGGTAAGTTAGTACATCAACTTCCTGGGGTCGTAACGTTTGCATAGGTTCTCCGTTTTAGGTGTGTGATAGCCCATTGGAAAGGTATTTTCAAGAAATACACAGTATGTTGCCAAAATCTGACTTTGTCTACAACTTGACTATGGAAAGCCAAGAAAAATTTGTTTAGGGCCCCAAAATGACCATGGAAGTATAGAAAGATGTACTAACATGGAAAATTCCAAAATAAACCAGTTGGAATAGGTGGACAGCCACCATTATCCACCTGGATGTTCTGTCAGACTTTAGGACAGCCTTGAAAGTGTAGAACCCACAACTACAAAGAAATGTCCCCATTACAGTGAAACGTGTTGAACTGAAAAACTGTCAGGATGAGCTAGTTGGAATTTGGAACAGGTGGGTGGCCACCAATATTCACCTAGATCAATCCTCCCCCCTTAGGAAGAAATGGTATCCATTGCGTTGAGTTCCTGGGGAAGAGAGGAAAGTGTTTGATGAGTCTGAATCTTGGTGAGTTGTGTGCCTTGATGGAGAACTTATGCTGCTTGGTTTGTGGAAGCTTGTCACGAACCTGTTGTTGGTGGGGTTGAATATATTCCACCAACCTGTTGTCTCTGGGCTTGACAGGGCATTGTGTAGGAACCATCGTAGGTGAAGAAACAATATCTTCTTTCTCTTATGCAATATGATTCTATTGGATAGAAGGTGTTGAGGTTGCAGTGGCCTTTTGTGCATCCTTTGAACAGAATGTGAAGAGGCTAAATTTTGTAGTATGAGAGATTACCTTGCAGTACTGTTTTGGTGGAACAGTAATCAGAACTACCTTTGGTATCCTGCAGAGTGTTGGTCACTATAATTGCTTAATTAATTTTAAACAACCAAGTGAAACATAAATTATCAACCCAGGGAAGTCTTTTGTTTC
>SNQJ01S0178183.1:19720-37963 GCA_010110895.2 Picea sitchensis | reverse complement strand
GGACCATAAATGCCTCTTGATAGCAAAATGCTATGCAACCAAAACGTAAAACCGAGTAAAATCTGAGAGGAGTTCACAATCTTTGAATTATTGTTGAGAGAATATGTTAAAAACCAATTTGTTTGAACTTGGGCATCAAATACCCTCTACTCATAACTAGAGAAAGCACTAGGCTTTAAATCTCCCTCTTTCCATTTGACTAATCTAAAAGAAACGACTCTTTTCAAGAATTGAGGTATTATAAATTAAAGTTTTTGCATTCATATTATAAATTGAAGTTTTTTAATTCATATTATCACAAATATTAAAAAAAACAATATATTACTTCAAAGTGGGAGATTTAAAGTGGATGGATGGACCAATGATTACAGAGCATTGCAATTGACCATATGTACTCTATCTTATTCCTTTCACACATGTCCGCCAAATGCCTTACACTGTGAGTGACAACTATGCCCCGTATCAATCA
The DNA here is from genome assembly GCA_010110895.2 of Picea sitchensis. Lineage (NCBI taxonomy): Eukaryota > Viridiplantae > Streptophyta > Pinopsida > Pinales > Pinaceae > Picea > Picea sitchensis. The sequence goes on along the minus strand of SNQJ01S0178183.1, from coordinate 37,494 downwards.
CCAGAGGACATGAAACTCACATGTAATCTTGGGTTCTATTGAGTTTCAAATTAGTATTGATCCGGATTTATGAGCGGAACGAAATGAAAACACGGATCTATAATATTTAACACATAGATACAGTGAATCATAACAGAGATACAATAAAACTTAACTTCTATTAAGTAAGAAATATGTTGAAGTTGTAAAAATGTAGACCGAAACAAGCTTGCTAGAATGGTGGTAGCTTATCTCTGAGAATATATGTGACAACTATGCTCATTCGCAAGAAGATGAGTACAATGAGGCTCCAAAATAATTTTTACATCAAACATGAATTCCAAAAGCCTAGACATCCAAAAAACTAACCCTAGGAGATGAAGCACCAAAAGCCACGAGGGCCTCATTAGGGTAAGTTGGTACATCAACTTCCCGGGGTCGTAACTTTTGCATACGATCTCCATTCTAGGCACAAGATAGCCCGTTGGAAAGGTCTATCTGAGGAATACACACTATGCCATCACACTTTGACTTTAACTACAATGTGACTGTGGCGGTCCCAAAAAATGTTGTTTAGGGCCTCAAAACAACCCTAGAGGTTTAAGACCCGAAAAGATAGAAAAAAACTGCCAAGATAAAAAGAAACGTAACTGCCAAGATGAAAGTTGTATGTGAGCCAACTGGAAGAGGTGGGTGGCCACTGATATCCACTTATATCAATCCTCCCTCCTTAGGAAGTGATGGTCTCCATTGTGTTGAGTCCCCCCATCAGATGAGGAAACTTCTATTGAATTTGGCCCCGGGTGAGCCACTTGCCTTGGTGCAGGAGTTGCCCCGCTTTAACAACCTGATAAATATGAAGCTTCTGTTGGCGAGTACCCTTGACTTGTGTGTCCATGATATGATCAGTGGATGCATGTTCCATGCAAAAAGGGTTGATCTATGTCGGTGTCAATTGTTTTGCTATCTTTGAGGTGTCCAATAAGGGTGGAAAGTATGGCCGAAGGAGGTCCACATTAAACACTGGGTGAAATCCAAGGAAGGGGAGAATTTTGAGCTCAAAATCATTGTCACCCACAACCTTGGCGATGGTGTAAGGTCCATAGTGGAGTGGACAAAGCTTCTGATGGGGTCCTATAAGGAATTCTTTCTGCATTGAGTGCAACCAAACTTTATCTCCCACTTGAAACTTGTGTGGTACCTGATGTTGATCATGGCACTTCTTTTACTTGGCATTGGACTTCTGCAAAATATCCTGAACCTATTGGCGGATGTGTTAAATTCTTTCAATGAAGTGGGTGGCTTTGTTGGCTTCAGTTTGTGTGTGGGATGATTATGCATGTGTGGACACAAGGAGTAGTGCAACATCCATGGGGCCCAATGGTTGAAATCCCATCCCCACCTGAAAGGGACTATGCATGTTTGAGCTATGTATGGATTTGTTGTAATCGTGTTGAACATAGGGAATAATCTCATCCCACGTGCGCAGGTGCTTGGAATTGTACATGCACAAAATATGCAATATCATCCTGTTGATGACCTCGGTTTGGCCATTCGTTTGGGGGTGGAATGTTGTGGATTTGGTGAGCTTGGTGTCTATCCGTGACCAGAGGCTCGAACAGAATGTGTTGAGGAACCGACTATCCTGATTGGAGATGATGGTTTGTGGTATCCAAAAATGTACCCACACTCGTTCGAAGAAGAGCTTGGTAGTGGCCTCTGTTATAATGCTCTTATTGGAGGTGACCATAATCCCCATCTTGGAAAATCGATCAACAAAAAAGAAAACAAAATCATTTCCTTGCTTGGTTGAAGGAAGTCCCAACATGTAGTCCATCTAGATGAATTTACAAGGCCTATCAGGAGTAGGCAGAGGGGTGTACATGCCTTGTTTCTTAATGGCCGGTTTTGCAATGGCGCAGGCTGTGCATGACCTGATATACTTGCTAACATCCTGTCAGAGTTTTGGCCAATAGAAATGTTGTTGCAAAACTACCACTATCTTCTCTATGCCGAAGTATCCTTCCACCCAACTGTAGTGAGCTTCCCAAACTAGCTTCGCTCGCTCACTTTATGGAACACAGAGATGGCCCAGATGGCACAACAACCTATCCTACAGATGAAAATAAGTGACAACTGTGTTTGTGCCCAACATCTGGTAGGTAGTGGTGAAGTTAGGATCTCACTAGTAGATTTGGGTCCATCCAGAGGTCTCATGTTCGCAAGAGTGTAGCACCGTGGTTAGTGCAGAAAATGGAGGTCAACTGAGGAAATCAACGATGCAGTTGGTGCTCCCTGTCTTACACTTGATGTTGAGATGGAACTGCTGCAAGTATGCGGACCACGTATGATGGCATTCATTCTGCAATTTGCCTTGTGTTTGCATGAACTGTAGAGGCTTATGATCAATGTGGATGACTGTATCCTTCCTGAGAATGTAATGCCTCCAATGGAGACAGACTTGTACAATGGATTACATTTCTTTGTCGTAAGTGGGGTACTTATGGAAAATATATGATAGCGTCTCACTATGATATGCCACAAGATGTCCATGTTGAGTGAGAACTGCGCCCAAAACATAGTCTGAAGCATCTGTTTGGATATCAAAAGGCTACTACAGGTCAGGTAATGAGAGCATTGGAGCTGAGCACAAGTGTTGCTTCAAATCAACGAACACTTTCTGTTGCAACTAGCCCCACACAAATTTTTCCTTTCCACCTCCCTTGGTCACTTGGCTAAGGGCCCATGCAATGTGGGAGAATCCCAACATGAACCTGCGATAGAAATTGGCAAGGCCTAAGAAGCTCCAAAGCTCGGTGAGTGTGGTCGAGGTTGACCAGTCATGGATGACCTAGATCTTGGCTGGATCGACATGCACCACATGCTCATAAACAATGTATCCTAGGTACTAGACCATGTTCATGCCGAAGGAGCATTTTTCCAAATTTGCATATAGCTTGTGTTGTCGCAGAGTGTGCAGAACCCGTTGAATGTGTTGCAAGTGTTCTGCCCAATTCTTATTGAAGATGAGGATGTCATCCAAATACACCACCAAAAAATAATTGGTGAAAGGCCACAAGATATCGTCCATCATTCGCATGAATTTTTCTCGGGCATTTGTCAAGCCAAAGGACACAACCAATCATTCAAAAAGACCTTCTTTGGACTTGAAGGTAGTCTTCCATACATCGTTCTGCTCTATTGGGACATGGTGTAGCCAGACTTTAGATCAATCTTACTGAAGTATTTATCCCCCTTGAGTTGGTCAAGGAGATCGTCAATTCGGGGAATTGGGTACTGTTTCTTGACTATGATTTTATTTAGGGCCCAATAATCAATGTAGAGTCGTTAGGACCTATCTTTCTTCTGCACAAGCACGATTGGGCTTCCACAAGGTGATGAGCTTGGGTGGATGTGCCCCTTTTCGTGCAACTCTTGGATCTAGTGCTTGATTTCCTCATTTTCTGATAGAGAGAGGTGATAGACTGGCCCATTGGATAACGGTGCACCAGGGGTCAGATTGATTGAGTGCTTGACTTGACAGTGTAGAGGTATCCCAGTGGGTGAGGAGAAGATGTCTTTGTATTCCTCCACGACCTTATCCACTTTCTTCTGCTGCATGGAGAGACCTGTCGTAGAGGCCATGGATGTGGCTGCAACCTTTCACTTACTTTGAGCATGAATCACAAAGAAGACAAACTTTCTGCATTTCTTGGCAGAGATCAAGGAAATGGTGGTAGATGGGACTACCTCTGGTATCCTGTATAATTTCTTGTCCAAGGTAATAATAACACTACAAGGCCTAGAGTCATATACAACATGATGTTTCCATAAACAAGGTTGGACAAAAAGAACATCACAAACTTAAAGGGGGGCGACATCACACAATTCCTCATCTTTGAAGGGCTTGATGCCATAGGTAAGGCGACATTGTTGGTTGACACAGATATCTCTCCCTTGGTGGAGCCATCCGATGGTGTATGACTGCGGGTGTGGTGATGTCGGCAGGGCCAACCACTTGATGACCTCTACTGACAAGAGGTTCTTCTAGCTACCACTATCAATGATGAATTGTATTGGAGTACCCTTCACCCACATCTGTGAATGAAAGAGGCGCTCACCTTCCTATGGTTCATTAGGTTCATCGAGATGGACCTTGGTGGTGGTAGCAACGATGGCACTAGGTTCTACATCAATGATTTGTCTCCCTTTTTCTAGTTCTGACTCAGAGTCAGAGCCTGCATCTAATTTAGAGGATTTCACCTCAGCCACCAATGAATTCTTTGAGCGACATTCAATGGTGTTATGCCATGGGCTCTTATGGAACTCACACCATTTACTAGTGTCTTTATTTGTCTTCCCATTGTCCTTCTTTGTTTATGATTTGGACTGGTTGTCTTGAGGCTTTCCATCCTTTCTCTGCCCTTTTTTCTGTGGGTTGGGGCCGCCTTTTCCCTACTTCTGTTTTGAGGGGTTTGCAGACCCAAATTGTCGTGTCTTTTGTTTAAGCTTCTGCTTGATTTTGACAACATATCAATAATCCACGCCCAAGGATGAAATTTCCAAAAACTCCATTTATGTCTGGATGTATCTATGTAGCCCGCTACGGTACTTGAGCACCAGATGTCATTCATAGTCTTTGATACCCATCTTGGTGCACAGGGTATGAAAGACATTGGTGAACTCCGACACTATTTGGTCCCTTTCCTACCGTAGTGTGGTCAATCTTGTATATATGTTATCGCAACTTCCAACAGGGTAGTATTGTTCCTTAATAACATCCCCGAAGGAACCCCAAGTGGGTGCAACTACAAATAATGTAGATCCCTATGTTTCCTTTTGCTCACAGAAAGTCTCCCACCAATATTTGACATGGGGGATGACCTTGAGGAGCGCAAATGTAATCTTTTCTCTATCGAAAAAGTTGTGGACATAAAACTACCCTTCTAGAAGGTTTAACCATTTGTCTACAACATCCACATCTACTTGACCTTCAAATATAGGAATATGAAAGTTGATCTGTACCTTGAAGGGGGTGGCACCTCCTCTTGAGGTAGATGCATCACCTGTTGGTATTTGTCGAAGGATTTACGCAAAGTTGTCCATCATCTCGTTCCTTTGTTGTGAGAGGGCTTCCTCAAACAACAATTTAAAGGGATCTCATGCCCCATCATCTCTCTTTTCTTCCCCCATGGTCAGTCGACAAGTTTGGCAAGGCCGATCTTACAAGGGCTCAACTGGTTCGAGTCCCAACTGCTTATACCCCGACCTCGTTGGGGACATGCACAGAGAAACAAATGAAGAGCAGAATGCTTTGATACCACTAATCTAGATTTATGAGCGGAACGAAATGAAAACACAGATCTATAATATTAACACAAAGATACAGTGAATAATAACAAAGATACAATAAAACTTGACTTCTATTAAATAATAAATATGTTGAAACTGTAAAAATGCAGATTGAAACAAGCTTGCTAGAATGGGATAAATCCTAATCACGTGGTTGATTGATTTTTTCTCACGAAAATTTAGATGAATGTAAATATGAAATTTTAATATTAATAAATTGTAATTTTAAATTAATTTTTATGCTTCAAATTTATAAGACCAGGGATCATCATTCTCTACTCTTATCTTTGTCTCACAATTGTGTTCTAGCACTCGAATGGGGTAGTATTTCAATCATGTTTGATGTTCGGGAAATGTGGCCGAGACCAGGGGGATTTGTCGGATTCCAGTGATTCATGAGAACCGAAACACTTCTAATGGCGAAGAAACATATCGGTTTTATAATCTGCTGCAATTAGACAAAACCCCAACTAAAGAAGAAGAATTCCCTCCAAGTGAGTTTTTTGTAAGTGATGCCATGATAAGCCTACATGAAGATATTTCTAGCAGCCAAACCCTCATTTTGCACTCGGGGATTGATCTGTGTTATATCCTAGAGGCTTTGAATGATGATATCGACATTCCCTCAAGATCATTATGGACTTGAAGGACCAAATCTATCAATATCCCAAGGAAATATTGAGATATAATCCATCATAGCCCTCTCCAATCCCATGATATTGATACCTCTCTATGTAAATCTACCGTGGTCGATTCGACTCTAAATCAATTCACCATTTTTTGAATTCTATTTTCACTTATTTGCAGTGTTATCAACTTGCATTGATTAATTGATGCAGGATGAAATGGAGGCGAGGTGAAGAGAATTGCATAAGCAAAAAAATCTCAACATAGATTCGTTATTCAACCTAATCTCAAAATCCTCAACATTTCTAGAAATTCTTTGCGAAATTGCTACAAAGTATTCAAAATTGTAGGTAAAATTCTATTTGAAACCCTAATTTCTTTGGAAAACATTATGTTATTTGAAAACATGAATAATAGTAAAACCTAAAGCTTCCCAATTATGTGGTTGTGGAGGAACCATTCATAGACACTAAGCTTCTCTCCGCCAACAAAAACCATCCAACTATTGCACAACAACACCACATATTACTAATTTAGAATGGGAAAGGTCGTTAGCTTTAATAATGATGAGATAAGCAAGGCTATTGATTGCTTCCATTCTTTATCCATTAATGCTCTTCTAACCACCCTAGGAAATAGATGGAGAATCAAACCAAACCAACAACATGAGGTTCCTCTAGAAAAGGCTAGGCATGACATGAAAAAATCTCAAGTTGTTTCACTTGGTATTGATAGCAAGTACAACTATAATGTGAGTTCAAATATACTACATGTATGCCAAAGAACTATAATACAAACTAGAGATTATAACCTTTAGATTATTTCTTAAATTGTTCATAAAATAATCTTTATAGATGTTCATTTTCCTACAAATATCTATTAATTCTCTTCTAGCCACCTTTGGAAATAGATGGAGAATCAAAGCAAACTAACCAAGGTGAAGCACCTCTATTGGTGCTATTGGTAGAAGCAAGACATAACATGAATCACCTTGGAGCTCTGTTGGTGACATTGGTATAAGCTAGGCATAAGATGAATTACCCCAGAGTAGGCTCTCAAGTCATTTCACCTCAAACAAAAAGAAAGTAGAGCTATAGTGGAACTTCAAATCTATTGCAAAATACAATATAGAGATTATAACCTTAAAATTATTTCAAATTGAGCATAGAATAATCTTCATAGATATTCCTCTGTCTACCAAAAAAAGCGACACATGAATTCAACTATACACACAAAATAATAGGCAATAATGAAATATGAATCTTTCCTTGAAGAGTATCGAATTATCAAAGAAAATTATTGAAATTATCATAGCATATTAGAACCTGATTGAATTGAATTAATCAAATCTTGTATCTAAGCCTTGTTTATAAATTGTGTAGGTGAGTAGCTTTGGTGCAGCATGGAATACTCATCATTTGATGAGGAGGCATGCACAAATAGAATATAAAAGCATTACACCATGCATTATTAGTCCATGTCATAGGCATAGAGGGACTATAGGAATCGATAAATCGTTGACCTCCTATTAGTTTGTCCTTTGACCACAAATATATCCATATTATCTATTGTTGGAACCAGGGAACTGAAACCACCGATTTTTATATTAAAAAAAGTACCATATTTGTCATGATCTGATTGGAGAAGGGATTGGAGGTCTTATTGTCGGCTTCGTTATTCCCAATGTTATATATGTTGGCATATCCAAAGTATTTGATCGTATATGGTCTTTTTGAATCATATATTTTGTTATGCATTCATCGAAGGTGGATTAATGCTAGCATTAATCCGAATGTTTGGTTTAGCATTTTATGCTAGGTAAATTTACGACAATGTTTCATATGCTGGCATATCCAAAGTTTGGCCTTCCAATACATTTTCTGGTGTTCAAAGTATTGTTACAAAAAATATAATAACTTTTTGGGGATATGTCAGAGACTTGTCACATTGCATTTTTTTCTTAAATGTTTACAGAGCATTTCTGACAGACTTAAATGTTCACCTAACAGGCTTGGTAGCGTTGAATGCTTACTTAACAGGCTTGTTACAATACATTTTTTTGCGTTTTTAAAATTTATATGCTTCAGCGGCATTGTTGGTTCACTAGTTGATGCTTGTTTTTTGTATCTCCACTGATTTCTTATTTGCATGTTGTTGTTGTTCTTGCTTTCCTATTCGTGTTGTTGCAATTTTCACATTTCAGTTTCTACAATCATGATTGGAACTGCGTCATTCCTGGGGGAGTGGTTTTTGCTTGCTTATTTCTTCGTTGTATGTTGTTTATTGTTGTTTGATTTGACTTTGCAGGGTTACGGTCTTGCAGCTGCAATTGGGCCTTTTGGTGCTTCTTAACTGGGTTGTTATTTGGTGCTTGTTCTTGTTTGCCTAGGGTTTTCAATGTTGGGATGTTGCATCCACAGTTGGATCTGTTGTTACATTTTTTGCAGTGGAGTCTGCATAGAATACTATTAGGATAAAATAACGTACTAAAAAATTGCAGTCGATGTAAATTGCAACTCTTACGCGTTGAAGCAGAGTTTTTCGGCCTCAAACTATATTTCATAGCTGGCGATGCTTTTTCCATGGATTATGTGTTACTATGGTTTCATAGTTATGAGAGTAGGTTTTGTTGTGTGGGCGATATAGTTGTTCTCTCCCTTTTATTTTCCTCTTGTAAACTGCGTTTCTGGCTCTATAGTTTCTCGCATTTCTTTGGTCATTCCAACTGACCGTCGTTCGGTTGCATACTTAACTAGTTTTATGGACATGACTTCGTGGATAGGTTCTGTCAAACTATGACAGGTCGTGTTCAGTGTATACATCTTTTACCCAGAACTTTCATGCTCTAGAATTCAACCGAGCAGTCCTCGAACTCGCAACCGTGCCTCTGCCTACAATGAATTTGTCTATTCTACCTAGCTTTCCATACTTAGTCGACTTTTCAAAGTTTAGCGAGTTGATGATTTTCTGGGTTCAGAAAATTTAAAACCATTTGTCGCTCCCCTCCATCCCCGCTACCTTCCGCCCTTGCCAATAGACATTAATTATGCTTTCAAAAGTGAGAACCGACTGGAGAGGTTCGAAAAGATGGGCTTTAATAACTAGAAATCTCAAGGACATCTCCTATTAAAATGAATAGACATGCGAATATTATGGGATTTGGTAATTTCTTTTACCTGCATATATTTTGCGCTCTTTTAGTTTTCTTAAAAGCTTCAACATAGTCCACGAACGTGTCACCCACAGAGGCCTTGACATGATGTCCCTCTTTAATATTTTTCATATCTTAGATGTTAGATTTGAAAATCTACTCGGATATGGGAATTTTAATACGTGCTATTAGTGACTATTCAGGGTACATATTCGAAAATATTGGCATTAATAAGCGAAAATATCAAGAACATCTGTCATTAAAATTAATTAACACAAAATCTATGGAAGATCATCCAGCGTTGCTTTTAAATACTTATTGCCATTTCTCTCTATCATCAAAGAGTTGCGCTTTAGGGTGCCTTCTTTCTAATGTTCCTGGTCATGGACATGTGAGACAACTTAGAGATGCGATTGAGGCCCACATTAAAGAAGAGATATTGGTTTTATGTGACGTGAGCTTTGAGGAAAAAAAAACTTTGTTATAGAAGAGAAGCTCAGAGAGGAGGAAAAAAAAAGAACAAGTATGTTCTGGTTGGTGTTCTCCCTGTGTTTGATGCTTTGGTTGGTTGAAAAGGCTGCCTGGAGATTTGTTTGTTGAACTTCTTTGTTTTCTTGCTAGGATTTGTAATGGATTTTCAGGTCACGTGCAAAATATTTCTTCGTTGAAGTATATAGCTTCTTCCAACAACACAGATTTGGAAACTGTATCGAATTCTGCAGATCCCTCAAGATTTTGTCCTCCTCGGGGGCGACACATTTACAGTGGCTTGCAAAATGGTCAGTCATGTTCATAAATGACGTGAAATATTACTCCATTTGCGAATGTAAGCAGAGACGGGTAACATAACTTTATGGGTGGATAAAACGACATATTATCACTACAAAAGTTTCTATTTAAAAATTTTATGAGCTACATGTGGGTCTGGTAACCGAGTTGACAGAAAGTCATGTTGTTTGTCAAAGTTTTCTTGGTTTCCTCTGGATGTAGTTGCAAAGTCCACATATTTGGCATCACCTCTGAACATTCCATACCTTTCTGTGGGCCGCCATAGCTTCCACCGGTACGAGAAAATATATATTTTGATACGATCTGCAACATTTGATACACTTGTCAAAGATGTGCTCATGTGTTCTGCAACATTTGATGCACTTTCCAGACCTATGCTACCCGAAGAAGTTATGTACCTTAACATATTTTCATTTTTCAACTAGGTTGGACGTTTCTTCCAATTTATTGTAATAAAGAAAAGAAGTTCAACATACAAATCTTCAGGCAGGCTTTTAAACCAAATAGATGATCTAATATAGGGAGAATACCAGTCACAACATACTCCATTTTTTTCCTCTGCCATAGCTATTGTGACACAAAAGGACCCCCTCCACTTTGAAATCACCCTGAATCACATTTCTAAGTTGTCTTGGATGTCAAGGGTAAGGAACATTGCAAGAAAAGCATGTTAAACCCCAAGTTTTCGATGGCAGAGGGAAATTAATACTTGACAAAGAATGGAATGTTGAATAACCAACGATTGCAAGAAGGCCATATCTGGAAGAGACAAGCTATTCAAAAAAGTGGGATAGATGTAGTTGGTAGCACCGATTAAGTACAAAACCCGAAATTGATATTCAATTCATTTTTTACGAATAAAGGGTTTCAACGTCAAGAAAATTGTCAAGAAGCTTCATCAATGTACATATTTTTTTTTTGGTCGGCGGCAAGCCAAGTCGCAATCATTGTGGCAAATTACCTCAGCTATATTTTGGAACCCATCTTATTTGAATATAGAATAATCCTAGTTTATTCTTTAATAATATTTTCCAATCTCTGGTATTTGTTTTAATTTTATTTTGTACCTTCTTCCCCCGTGTCGTTAAACATAGATGGCAAGCTTTTCTTTCTGCTGCCCACTACTTCAATTTAAATAAACACTGCTCTGTTCGTTGCTTACATTTTACATTTAAGAATAATTTTTCATAATCCATACTTATGTGGCGTCGACCCTGTATTTAAAAAAAAAATGGAGGAGTAGTCTTGCTTCCATTCTTCGGGTCCCATAAATAGAATGAATTAATGAGTTACAACAAGGCAGCTCAAGTGTTGATGCAATGTTCATGTTCAGTATGTTGGACATATTTCATCTTCTTCTATTTGATAATATCTGTGTGTATATACTAATATCAGTACTATTGGAATAAATAGAAAAACTTCCTTTTCGACAAATCTTAGGCAATTATGTTTGTGTTTTCGGTATTAAAAAACTATGTTCCCTGTTCTGTCATATATATCTTGCAGCCAAACAACTTCTGTGCTATGCAATTTATGCTTTAACTACTGATAACCCACCAGGCGTTTGAAAAGATTGGCATTAATAAAGGAACGACTGAAGTTGTCTTAATTACTTAAATCACACCAAATTTTGATTACATTTAATTTAATTTAGATATTGATGTTTATGGAGAGTCGGTGTTTGCTCATGTCATTGCAAGAAATACAAGATCAATATATGATAAGGAGTTTATCTCGTTGAAACCACAATGCAAATTCATGTTTCTTATTATGCTATGTACATTTTGCAGTCAAAATTTTTGTGGTTTCAACAAAATTTGTGAACCGAAGAGCATCTTGCAAATTGGGAGATCATTTGCATTTGAAACATAAACAATCCATTAATATATATTAGTATGAATACTATTCAGATAAATATGAAAACTTTCTCCATTAATACATATTAGTATGATTAATATTGAAATAGATATCAAACCTTTCTCTTGACCAATACTTAGCCAGTTATCTGGCCACCAGGCCCCGGGTTCGCGGTACCTAGCACCTATGTCCCATGTTCCGTCATATACATCTCGCAGCCAAAGAACTTCAGTGTTTTGCAATTTATACTTTTACTAGTGAGAACCCAACAGGGGTTCGAAAACATTGCCATTAATAAACGGAAAAAAAAAAGGTTTTTCGACTGTCAGATACTTATCTCTTTTCTCCTTTTCCTTTTCCCGTCCATTATGGATTTCTGGTTTTATACTTAGTCATCTTTCTATGATGGGAGGTTGTAGGGTTCGCGGGCTGGCATATATTCATTTCCATCTGTATCTTCACATGACGAATCTGACTGACCGATGTTCCTTTGCATACCTAGGCAATTTTATGGTCATGGTTGCCATGTTGGCGCATACAAACTGGCATTTCCTTCTTCCTGCTCGTTATCACTTTCTGGATATATAGTTAGTCACCTTTCTATGGTATCTGGTTCCAGATTTGGTGGGCTGACATGTATTCATCTCCATCTATATCCTCACACGACGGATCCGGCCGACCGATGTTCCTTTCCATACTTTGCCAATTTTAGGTCCACCGTTGTAGGGTCGACGCTTACAAAGCCGGTTGTTTATCATTCTCTTATATACATCTTGCACTGAAAACATCTGTGATCTACAATTCCACCACGAGTTCCTCGTGTACACTAACTTTGTTCAAAGTATCTGCTGTTGTTTTCCATCCCCAACAACTTCGCCTCCTTCCTGATATACATCAATAATGCTCTTACTGGTGACAACTGGACATAGTGGTACGAAAGATACTTCTTTGATCTGCAATTTATGCCTTAACTGGTGAGAACTCAGTAGGGGTTCGAAAAAATTTGCATTAATAATCAAACACTAGATGTTCTTTTGCGAGATACTTAGTCCTTTTCCCTTGTCTTGTTACCATGTATTATTGCATTCTAGTTATATACTTAGTCGTGTTTCTATGATCATGGGTTCCAACGTTGGCGTGTTGACATATCTTCATCTCCATCTATATCCTCGCATGGAGAATTGGACCACCCGTTGTTCCTTTTCATACTTAGTGAATTTTATGCCCGCGGTTGCGGAGTTGGTGCACTTGAACTTTGCTTCTTTTTCTTCCATGATATACATCTTCCACTCAAAATTTGCGTGATCTACAATTCCATTGTGGACTCCTCCGTCCTTTTTCCCTTTTTTCCTTCTCATGTATTATGGGACTATAAAGTATGGACATGTTATTTTATATACCATGTATGGATAACACATTCCATATCTAGCCACATTTTGGATTGCGGGTTCTCGAGCAGGTGGGCTCAAAATTGGGACTCCATTGTTCTGTGCCCTGCAAATAGTACCCAAAATTTTGTGATATACAAATTGACAAGCGGACTTGCGGACTGGCTGACTCAACATTGCATTTCTATTGTTCTATGTCCTGCAAACATCGCTCCAAGTTCTACGATATACAAATTGAAACACGGAGTCCAGGGCTGGCGGGGTGGAGATTGTCATTGTTTACGGATGAAAAACCCTATCAAGTATCTAACAGTATCTAAAAAATTATTTTCAATACTAAATTAGCTCTTAGAAGTGACAACTGGACATAGAGGTACAAAACAGTCGGCATCACACCCTCTGTAATATTCAAATTGACTACCGGATTCTGACATCATCCACTCTTTCTTGTTAGAGATTATGCATTCAAATGTTTGAAGCGATACAATTAGAATGTCAGGGCCTCACGTCTTCTGCAGAGGCCTTGTCAGCCTGTTTTGGATCCTCCTGTTGTCGGGTTCATGAAATGTCCAACTCTTGGATACTATTCCGGGTTGGCACCAAGCTTCGTTCTACCACGATTCACAAATGTTTCAAAGTATATTTTATAGATTGGTTGTGCTCTTACTAGTGACAACTGAACACAATGCAATGTTATTTTGATTTTAATTTGGTTAACTCTGTTGCCTCTGGAATTTAATTTGATTTTCAAGTATGTATATTAATTTTAATGTACAATATTATATGCAAGGGTAGGGCACCATGGCCAAGTTGTATATTGCGGAACCCCGGAAGGCAGGGGAAAAATCTTCAACCTGCCATCCCGGAACCCACAATCGAGAAAGTAGGAAACTATGGAACAAGGTAGAAGCACAACCACATATGTGAAACCGTTAGTCCGCCAACCGACGCACCAAGGACTTTTCGGAAATCACACTAAACAGATGAATTAGAAAACAAAAGGGATAATAGAAAATGGAAAAAGTAGAAATAGCGGGGGAAGAAAGGCACTCCTCCGTCCTTTTTCCCTTTTTTCCTTCCCGTGTATCATGGGAATATAAAGTATGGACATGCTATTTTATAGACCATGTACGGATAACACATTCCATACCTAGCCACATTTTGGATCGCGGGTTCTCGGGCAGGTGGGCTCAAAATTGGGCCTCCATTGTTCTGTTCCCTGCAAATAGAAACCATAATTCTGCTATATACAAATTGAAAAGAGGACCTGCAGACTGACTGACTCAACATTGCATTTCTATTGTTATATGTCCTACAAACAACGCTCCCAGTTCCACGATATACAAATTGACACACGGAGTCCAAGGCTGGCGAGGTGGAGATTTCCATTGTTTACAGATGGCAATCCCTATCAAGTATCTAACAGTATCTAAAAAATTATTTTCAATACTAAATTAGCTCTTAGTAGTGACAACTGGACACAGAGGTACAAAACAATCGACATCACACCCTCCGCAATATACAAATTGATTACCGGATTCTGACATCGTCTACTCTTCCATGTTAGATATTATGCATTCAAATGTTCGGAGTGATACAATTTGAACGTCGGGGCCTCGTGTCTTCTGCAGAGACCTTGTCAGCCTGTTTTGGATCCTCCTGTTGTCGGGTTCCTCAAATGTCCAACTCTTCGGTACTGTTTTGGGTTGGCACCAAGCTTCGTTCTACCATGGTTCACAAATGTTTGAAAGTATATGTTATAGATTGGTTGTGCTCTTACCAGTGACAATTGAACACAATGGTACGAAACAGTTCGCATCCGGCCCTCCACAATATACAAATTGACTACCGGGTTCACATTTTGTACTCAAAATTTCCGTGATCTACAATTCCACTGCGGACTCCTTAGTCCTTTTTCCCTTTTCTTCTTCCCGTGTATTATGGCTCTCTGGTTATATACTTAGTCACCTTTCTATCATCGCAGGTTTCAGCATTGGCGGGTTGACATATCTTTATCTCCATCTATATAATCACATGACGAATCTGACCGACCACTGTTTCTTTCCATACTTAGCCAATTTTATGGTCGCGGTTGCTGGGTTGGCGGTTTCAAACTCTGCTTCTTCTTCTTCCATGATGTACATCTTGCACTCAAAACCTCTGTGATCTGCAATTCTACCACGTACTCCTCGAACTCGAAAGCTTCACTCTACCACGGTTCATAAATGTTTTGAGTATCTGTCGTTGTCTTACATCCCCACTAACTTCTTTTCCTTCCTAATATACATTGGTTGTGCTCTTACTAGTGACAACTGCGCACACTGATACGAAATAGTTTGCATCCAACTCTCCGCAATATAGAAATTCACTACAGGGTTCTGACATCATCCCCTCTTCCATGTTACAGATTATGCATTCAAATGTTCTGAATGATACAATTTGACCGTCGGGCCCTCAAGTCTTCTAGGGAGACCTTGTGACCCTATTTTGGATCCTCCTGTTCACGGGTTCATGAAATCTCGATTTCTTAGTCACTGTTTTGGGTTTGCGCATTTGAACTCTGCTACTTCTTGTTCCATGATATACATATTGCACTCGAAATTTCTGTCATTTACAATTCCACTACGGACTCCTTGGTCCTTTTTCCCTTTTCTTTTTTCCTTGTATTATCACTTTGTGGTTATATACTTAGCCATCTTTCTATGATCATGGGTATCAGCGTTGGTGGGTTGACATATCTTTATCTCCATCTATATAATCACACGACAAATTCGACCAACCATTGTTGATTTCCATACTAAGCCAATTTTATGGCCATGGTTGTCGGGTTGGCGGTTTCAAACTCTGCTTCCTGTTGCGTCCTGTACATCTTGCACTCAAAACTTCCGTGATCTACAATTCCAACGTGAACTCCTCAAACACGCAAGCTTCACTCTACCAAAACTCACAAATGTTTCAAAGTATCTCTCACTGCCTTCCATCCACACTAACTTCTTGTCCTTCCTGATATACATTAGTTATGCTCTTACTAGTCATATACAAATTACCCTCTGGACTGTCCTACCATACCCTCTTCGCTATTACGCGTATTGCACTCAAAAAATTTTGAGACATACAATTTGACCCTTACGCCCTCACCTTCAACGGTTGTACCTTGTAACCCTATTTCAAAGCTATTTTTTCCCATGCCCGCGACCTCCGTACTTTCTTACTATGAAATTAGAAACCTTTCATGCTAACAACTGACCATGTAGGAACCGTCAACATTGTCATTAATGGGAGAAACACTCGAGGAGATCTCCCATTATTATGCATTAAACCAAGATGTGCAGAGAGTTATTTTGTCCCTTCTGATTGTTCATCTCGAACACAAATTGTCGTGTTGGCCCGCTCAAGAAATCTACAATGCTTAATCGCTCATTGCAATATCCGTCATATTGGCATTTCTATGTATCCAATTACTAGTGTTTAATGTTAACAACGCATCATGCAAAAACCGTCCAAATTGTCATTAATGAACGAAAGTCTCGAGGACATCTCCCATTCACATGCTTTGGACCAAGATTTGCATAGGGTTATATTGTCCCTTCCAACTTTCATTTCATTCATCGTCTAGAGAAAACAAACGTTCTTGTAGACTTATGGCAGCAGGTCGACAACAGTTTTGTGGAGATACAGTAAATATCTTTGGACATAAGGACCAGAACTTCCAGTGGTCCAGGGCATACTTTTACTATTCATCCCATTCCGCCTAGAACGAAGTTATTTGGACCCCTGGAATCGCTCGTGCAGGCTGCGTCCCTGAGGTTTTTGACTGTAAGGAGGTGGTCTCTTGGTGCACCAAAAAATATATTCCAGGCCAAAGAATTATTCCACTGCGCGATCATTCTCCTGTTTCTTTGTCACCTCAGGCCTTCCGCGAGATGTTAAAATTGTCAGAGCCAACATTGACGTTCAAAGGACAAGACTGCAAGCAGTTTCTAGAAAAACATGATAACGCGTTGGACATCTTAGCTGACTTCCTCGAAGACCCGACAATAGTTCCCGAAGATATCACAAGGTTGTAGGTAAGTTCCTTTAGAAATCCATTCCTGGAAATTGCTTGGTTGTTTACAAGAATAATGGGACAACCATCCACGACAAGCATTTCCCATATAATTATTTATATTTTGTATTTCACAGTCAAGGAACAATACATTTTCGATTGGGGGAAGCTAATTTCCATTGAGCTCTGTTCCCAGTTGTCACGATTCAAAGAATCGAATAAATTTTATATGTCATCCTACTTGATTTTCGCAATAGTGCATTGTTGCCTGCTTCCAAAACTTTCTCTTTCCATTAAAATAAACTGTGGATTCGACCCAGTAACATTCTGGTACGAGGCCCTGTGGAGGCACAAGGCCTCCCATTGTTTTTATGAAATTTTTAATGGCTTTGTCTCAGTTTTCAAAATTTATTGTTAGGCAAGGATGCTCCACTGATGTCTGTCCAGGCAACCAAGTTTTTGAACAGGAAGGGAACACTTGAACAGAAGGAAAATCACAGTGTCCTCATGGTCTTTGGATCTAAGGAAAATCCTGATTTCCTTCCATGCCACATCACGGACAAGATGTTTGTTGCAGAAATAGAAA
>SNQJ01S0178183.1:0-19710 GCA_010110895.2 Picea sitchensis | reverse complement strand
CCAGGCAACCAAGTTTTTGAACAGGAAGGGAACACTTGAACAGAAGGAAAATCACAGTGTCCTCATGGTCTTTGGATCTAAGGAAAATCCTGATTTCCTTCCATGCCACATCACGGACAAGATGTTTGTTGCAGAAATAGAAAGGCAATACAACCATTGGTTGCATTTTTTCCATGAAAAGAAAAAAAAAATAGTTCATTCCTCTGCCCTGGAAAGTTGGAGACTTTGTGTGCAGAAACATCAACAAGATTGACGAGTTTGCCGCCCATTTCAAGAAATTGAACCTAACGTATGCTGAAAGGCTAAAAGGGTTCCACCCTAATGGGATTTTTTGAGAAAATTTATTGGCAGTTGGCTTTAACAACTCTTTTATCCATAGACACCTGACCCAAGACAAGGACAGTGTGGAAACAAATCCTGCTTCTGTCGATTGCGATGCAGAGACATTGCAAAGTGCCACTGAATTGTACAGACAACATGGAAAAGTATCCGGTGAGAAGAGCACCCAGTCCCTTGCTAGCACTCCCAAGAGAACGACATCACGGAGCATCGCTTCGATGACCCACCCCAGTAAGAAAGCAACCCAAAAATCTTCGAACGAAGGAGGAGATAAGAACCCTTCTCGCATAAAAATTGATAGTTCTCACAAACTTCCAGTGGCGAAGAAGAGAAAAAACAATGCAGGGAAGGCAAAGGAAGCTCAAATTGAAAGTGAACAGCTACAACTTGAAATTGAAATTGAGCACATGCACAAAATTGGGTCGTCCGCGGTGGAAATATCTGAGACCGAAATTTTTGACAAAGATGAATCCTTCGTATTCCATAGCGTTGTTTTTGATAGCTAATCTAAAAGTATGGTCATTGAAAAGAGAGATGTAGCAAACAGGAAAGACAAATCTCGCACATAGATTAACTTTAGGAAAATGCGGTCGTCCCAAATCTCCTCATTTCACCAAGTAACCGGTGAAATTCTTCGTGATTCAATTAGAGGAATTGAGATAGAAAATGCCAATCTGAAAGACCGCCTCAACGAATTTGAGTAGGCTTTCATTGCAACCCCGGAATTTGCCAATCCTTTGGAAAAAATCGTGCCTGCTACCACTGCAGCTAAGATGAAAGTATCCTCTACCCTCCTTGCATGTTCTAGATCCCTTGTAGAGAATAACATCAACAAAAGAATGCAGCTAGTTACTAAAGCCTGGGAAACATTGCAAAATTTAGTTTCCTTCAGAAAGAAGGAAAATGATTTCCTGGAACATTTGGAGGCAAATTTAAAAAATGATCAGGATATTTGTGAACAGGTGTTGACCCATTTTTCCAACTATGTCGTCAACACATCAAAACTGAAAAGAAGACAAGAGAAACTCCCCTCCCCAAAGCGGACCAAAAAAATAAAAGCATGCTGGCAAAAGAAAGTTAACAACCTGGAGCTCATTGTCAAATCATGTAAATAAGTCATATCAAAAAAGGGAGATTTATTCACAAGCCTGATCCAAATGGACTTAACCGAAAGTACCAACGAGGTTCAAGACCCAAACTTAATTCTCAAATCCTTTTCAACCACCAAAGAAGCCTTCCAGGAACAAGTTGATATTTTAAAGGGGTTGTCTTTCGAAAAGTTTTATGGCATACTTGAACATCATCTAGATGAGCACGAGCGCTGGGTACTGGACTATGTGGCACACACTGATGAAATTGAACAGAGTTTGCATAGTATTTCAATGGATCTAAGGAAATTAGAAAATGACCTTTACGACATAGAAATATGGAATGAAATCAACATGGCCCCCATGAAAAGCTACATCGAAGAATGGTTCCAACATAGAATATACAACCTCGTCCAGGAAGGGTAACAACTGGTCGACATGACTCCTCTGACCATTGACGACAGCAACAAAAATGCATCAGGTTCATAGTGAGTCTATACTGGCATCTTGTTTTCTTTATCAATCCAGTTTAAGTCTATACCGTCATCTTGTTTTCTTTATCAATCCACTTATGACCTCTTTAAATATAAAAAATTAACCAAAGACTCATAACTTCCAATTTCTTCTTTTCAGGTCTTCCTCTCTACCGTCGCGCACTTCTTCTTTCGACATTCCTAATTCTTGTACTTATTTTTTTTTATGGTCCACGGGAGCCCCAATCCCAGTTTATATGACAAACACATTTAAATTTCCAAAAAGATGTAACACACATTATTAATTTTTGATAAATTCCAAAGAAAACTGATTCGAGAATGCCTTTATTGTATACTAAATTTTGGGTGTCCACTTCAAAAGAAAACTAATTCGGGTCTGCTACATTTCTTTTGTCCTGTTGTATGGTAATTTTTTTGTCTTACACGATGTTGTTACTATTTTATTGTATGCTCACTTTTTGGGTGTCCAGGAACCTATACTTTGATAAATTTCGATTTTTCTTCTATCCAGAAGCCTTTGCTTTCAAGTAAACTAATTCAGGAATGCTATTTTTTTTGTCTTTTTCTCCACAAACCTATGTAACAGGCGTTGTTACATGCAACAAACATTATTTATTTTTGATAAATTTATATAGTCTACAAGTCCTCTTGTCAATTTGTATATCACAGAACTCTTGGTGCTATTTGTAGGCCACGGAACAACAGAGGCCCAATTTTGACCCTGCCACTCTGAGAACCCACGATCCAAAAACTGGCTAACTATGGAGGTCTACTACATTTTTTGTGTCCTATTGTATGCTTAATTTTTTGTCTTGCACAACGTTGTTACTATTCTATTGTATGTTAACTTTTTGGGTATAACAGACGTTATTACTATTCTAATATATGCTTTTAAATGTTCATGTAATTTTCAGAGATATGTAACATACATTATTTATTTTTGATAAATTTCTATAGTCCGCAAGTTCCTTTGTCAATTTGTATATCACGGAACTCTCGGTGCTATTTGTAGGCCATGGAACAACAAAGGCCCAATTTTGAACCCACCAGCTCGAAAACCCGTGATCCAAACACTGGCTAAGTATGGAGGTCTGCTACATTTTTTGTGTCCTATTTTATGCTAAATCTTTTGTCTTGAACGACGTTGTTAGTATTCTATTGTATGCTAGCTT
The DNA here is from genome assembly GCA_010110895.2 of Picea sitchensis. Taxonomy (NCBI): domain Eukaryota; kingdom Viridiplantae; phylum Streptophyta; class Pinopsida; order Pinales; family Pinaceae; genus Picea; species Picea sitchensis. The sequence continues at coordinate 16,617 of SNQJ01S0178183.1, read as the reverse complement.
TTTGGGTGTCCAGGATCCTATACTTTGATAAATTTCGATTTTTATTTTGTCCGGAACCCTTTGTTTTAAAGCAAACTAGTTCGGGAATACTATTTTTTTTGTATTTTTCTCCACGAACCTATGTAATAGACGTAATTACTATTCTATTGTATGTTTTTAAATATTGGTGTAATTTCCAGAGATATGTAACCGACATTACTTATTTTTTTATAAGTTTCTATAGTTTGCAAGTCCGTTTTTCAATTTGTATATCGCAGAACTCTCGGTGTTATTTGTAGGGCACAGAACTACAGAGGCCCAATTTTGAGCCCGCCAGCCCAAGAACCCGCGATCCAAAAACTTGCTATGGAGGTCTGCTACATTTTTTGTGTCCTATTGTATGCTAAATTTTTTGTCTTGTACGACGTTGTTAACCCAACCCCAATTCTTGTACTTATTTCTTTTTATGGTCCACGGGAGCCCCAATCCCAGTCTATATAAAAAACACATTTAAATTTCTAGAAAGATGTAACACACATTATTAATTTTTGATAAATTCCAAAGAAAACTGATTCGAGAATGCCTTTATTGTATACTAAATTTTGGGTGTTCACGAACCTTTCTTCTTTGTTCAAAAGAAAACTAATTCGGGTCTACTACATTTCTTCTATCCTGTTGTATGGTAATTGTTTTGTCTTACACGACGTTGTTACTATTCTATTGTATGCTCACTTTTTGGGTGTCCAGGAACCTATACTTTGATAAATTTCGATTTTTCTTCTATCCATAAGCCTTTGCTTTCAAGCAAACTAATTCGGGAATGCTATTTTTTTTGTCTTTTTCTCCATGAACCTATGTAACAAACGTTGTTACATGCAACAAACATTATTTATTTTTGATAAATTTCTATAGTCCGCAAGTCCTCTTGTCAATTTGTATATCACGGAACTCTCGGTGCTATTTGTAGGCCATGGAACAACAAAGGCCCAATTTTGACCCCGAGAACCCGCGATCCAAAAACTAGCTAACTATGGAGGTCTGGTACATTTTTTGTGTTCTATTGTATGCTTAATTTTTTGTCTTGCAGAACGTTGTTACTATTCTATTGTATGCTAACTTTTTGGGTATAACATACGTTATTACTATTCTAATATATGCTTTTAAATGTTCATGTAATTTTCAGAGATATGTAACAAACATTATTTATTTTTGATAAATTTCTATAGTTCGCAAGTCCGCTTGTCAATTTGTATATCGTGGAACTCCTGGTGCTATTTGTAGGCCACGAAACAACAGAGGCCCAATTTTGAGCCCACCAGCTCGAGAGCCCGCGATCCAAACACTGGCTAAGTATGGAGGTCTACTACATTTTTTGTGTCCTATTCTATGCTAAATTTTTTGTCTTGAACGACGTTGTTACTATTCTATTGTATGCTAGCTTTTTGGGTGTCGAGGATCCTATACTTTGATAAATTTCGATTTTCATTTTGTCCAGAACCCTTTGTTTTAAAGCAAACTAGTTCGAGAATGTTAATTTTTTTGTGTTTTTCTCCACGAACCTATGTAACAGACGTATTTACTATTCTATTGTATGCTTTTAAATGTTGATGTAATTTCCAGAGATATATAACAGGCATTACTTATTTTTTTATAAGTCTCTATAGTCTGCTTGTCAATTTGTATATCGCGGAACTCTCAATGCTATTTGTAGGGCATGGAACAACAAAGACCCAATTTTGAGCCCGCCAGTCCGAGAACCCGCAATCTAAAAACTCGCTATGGAGGTCTGCTACATTTTTGTGTCCTATTGTATGCTAAATTTTTTGTCTTGCACGACGTTGTTACTATTCTATTGTATGCTAGCTTTTTGGGTGTCCAGGATCCTATACTTTGATAAATTTCAATTTTTATTCTGTCCAGAACCCTTTGTTTTAAAGCAAACTAGTTCGGGAATGCTAATTTTTTTGTGTTTTTCTCCACGAACCTATGTAACAGACGTAATTACTATTCTATTGTATGCTTTTAAATGTTGATGTAATTTCCACAGATATGTAACATACATTACTTATTTTTGTATAAGTTTCTATAGTCCGCTTGTCAATTTGTATATCGCGGAACTCTCGGTGCTATTTGTAGGGCACGGAACAACAAAGGCCCAATTTTGAGCCTGCTAGCCTGAGAACCCGCAATCCAAAAACTCGCTATGGAGGTCTGCTACATTTTTTGTGTCCTATTGTATGCTAAATTTTTTGTCTTGCACGACGCTGTTACTATTCTATTGTATGTTAGCTTTTTGGGTGTTTAGGATCCTATTCTTTGATAAATTTTGATTTTTATTCTGTCCAGAACTCTTTGTTTTAAAGCAAACTAGTTCGGGAATACTATTTTTTTGTGTTTTTCTTCACGAACCTATGTAACAGACGTAATTACTATTCTATTGTATGCTTTTAAATGTTGATGTAATTTCCACAGATATGTAACAGACATTACTTATTTTTTTATAAGTTTCTATACTCTGCAAGTCCGCTTGTCAATTTGTATATCACGGAACTCTTGGTGCTATTTGTAGGGCACAGAACAATAGAGACCCAATTTTGAGCCCGCCAGCGCGAGAACCCGCGATCCAAAAACTCTCTAAGTATGGAATGAGGGCTCTGTGCATGCTCTATAAAGTCTCATCCCCATACTTCATAAAAATACATATTTCGTATGTATAAAACTAAATATCTATTGTCTAAAATTTGATAAATTACAATTTCTTTTCTGTCCAGGATCCCTTGTTTTAAAGATAACTAATTTGGAAATGCTAATTTTTTGTGTTTTTTTCCACGAACCTATGTAACATACATTACTACTATTTTTTTGTGTTTCTCTCCACAAACATATGGAAAAAAAACCTAATTTGGGAATGCTAAATTTTTTGTGTCCAAGAACCTTTTAAATTTTGATATTTTTTGATATATTTCAGGAAGAACTAATTCGGGAATAATATGCTCTGCATGCAAACCACATGTATTTCAACTTGCTAACCATGTGTCTGTACTCGATCGTATTTACTCCCATCCCAACCTGACAAGAACTACGCTGTCATACAACACTTTTCTAATGGGTTCTCAAGAAGGTGCATAAGATGGCATGGTGGTGATCTTGTTGAGGAGTAATAAATACTAATAATTACTATAACATACTCACATAGTAAATTAATTGAAAAATGCATTTAATGTTTCTTGATAATCTCGTAACTGTCTTGTTGAGAAGTAATGAGTTCTAATAATTACTATGTACATACTCCAATAGGAAATTGAAAAATGCATTTAATGTTTTTTATTTTTTAATGGAAAATCCCATACATATTTAATTTTTATTAGATGCTTTCAATATTTCTGGGATGCTTTCAAAGAACCATTTAAAATTTCTTGTACATTGCCATTTACCAAATCTTTAATTTACTAAATTTTTTAAAGACATTTTAACTTTGAAAAATATTTGGAAAAAAAACATACACAAGAGCATATTAATTATATACAAATTTAAATCAATAAAAAAATTCATTAATAAAAATACAAAATTAAGAAAATAATTATGTTTTTATAAAAAAATCTAAATAATACAATTTTTTTTTTCCGAAATTTTGGAAATGAGTTAAAAAACAGTGAAATAATGTCAAGTCAACGCATATTAACTTTCTAATAACAAGTCAACGCATATTAACTTTCTACTTAAAACTATAACCCGCATATTAACTTTCTACTTAAAACTATAGCCCCTGCTTTGGGAGGGACTAATAAGATCCTTGTACATTACCTTGTGGTGTTTTTATTAAATAATAACAATGTTGTTGTTCTCCCTAATATTACAAGGAATGATAAAGTACTTATAATAAAAACAAGGTGTATTCCATTATTAATTATAATAAAATTGTTTCTAATTATAATAAAATTAGTGTTATTTTATAAATAATAAAGTACTTATAATAAAAATAAGGTGTATTTCATTCTTAATTATAATAAAATTAGTGATATTTTATTATAGCAATTAATTATTATTATAAAATTAGTTGTTTATTTTTTTTTAGAGTTTGGCATGTTATTTGAAGGTGAAATTTAGTTTAATAGATTAGTTATTTGACACTCACTGCACAAAGCAACAATTAAGTCAAACCATAGCAACACATTTAAAGAAATGAATTAAATTAGAGTGATATAAATGACAGGTAGCAGAATGTTACTTTAATTGGGTAAAGAAGAAGGAAAATTCCAAAGAGTTACCAAGTGTTATATGTTGGGAGATTTGGAAACAAAAGAATCGGGTAATTTTGGAGATCGACTACCTAATAGGTTCAAAGTGTGCAACAATATACTTCAGGATATGGGAGAAACTATTCATAAGGTAGATAAAGGGAGCATACTTGATAGACCACTTTTTCTAGAGTGGGATTTGACAGTTCGTTTTTTTTATGGAGCCTCACAAGAAAGAGGAGCAAAATGTGGGGCTGGTATTGTAATTAAATGTCCATTCTTAGGAATTTTCAGATTGAAGATGTTATGTGGTAATGATATTAACACAAAAGGGGAACTACTTGCTCTGTGGTGCATTCTTTATTTTGCAGGCAACAAAAAGATAAATAGCATACAATTAGTTGGAGACTAAAAGATTATTATAGATTGGTTTACTAATGATAATAATCTACAGGTGATCTCTCTTCAGCCTTGGATGTCAAGAATTCGAGCATTGAGTGGGAGATTTATTCAGATAAAGGCTCAACATATATACAGGTTATATAATAAGGAAGCGGATGTGTTGTCGAAAGAAGCTCTTCTCTTAGAAGAGGATAGCATATTTTTTGTTGAAGAACATGATGGACACACAAACAATTATGAAAGAATTGATTTTTGAAAACTTATAATATGTTACGGAAAGTGGTTACCGATCAATTTGCGATTCTGATCTAGAAACTTTAATACTGAGGAAAGGTTGGCAACTATACATTTTACTGTTGAATATAAATTTTGTAACTTAAGCAGTGAACAATATTTTTATTGTAAAAGTCAGATAGACTGTCTCAAATGGCAGATATATATGTAATCTGGAACAAAAATAATATATTGTCTAATATAAGTTTTTTTTTCCTTATTTTGAAAAAATTATAATGCATTATTAATTAGATATATTTTATTATAGGTTGCCACCTTGTTATTAAAGGTTCTCCAAACTCATCAATCTCATTCAATTCTATAACAAGAAAATAACTTTTATTATAGGTTGCCACCTTGTTACCAGGGGTTCTCCAAACTCATCAATCTCCTTCAATTCTATAACAAGATATATAACAAGATGAGAAAAAAAAAACATCAATCACTTTATTGTAAGGCAATTATAAAAGAAAATATTTATAATATTAATTAGTATAATCATGCTTAACTTATTAATTTTAATGTAGCAATATTTTTTTTAAAAGGAAAAAAAAATAGTATTTTTTATAAGTAGAATAAAAGATATATTCATAAGGTGCTTCAATGTAATTCAAAAAAGACTCTAGGGAACAAGATATCCATCATATAACTGAATTGACAAATAAATCTTGTAAGTTAGGATCGACAAAAAAAACAAACATATTACATCTGAAAGAGGACCTGTATCAATAGTCTTAGAGTAACTTGACAAATTACAACCCAACACAAAATTTAAAAGTCTTCAAGAACTAGCAACTGAAGACCAATAAGTCGGCCTTCTTCGAATTCCAAAATGGAGAACTTATTTTCTAAAAGATCTAGACCTCCTTTGGAAAGGCTATCTTCCACCTAGTTTTGCTCACAAAATACATGGGTAAAACTAATACGAAGAAAATATATGGTAACCCGCTTCAAAGGTTCTGCTATCACAATGAGGCCAATATCTTGGACCTGTATTTGATCCTTCATCCAAGCGATGATCAATTGAGAGTCACTAAGAGCCTGCAACGAAAGTAAATTTCTATTTATCATGAGTTTTAGAAAGTAAAGGACAACCAAGAATTCACCTACATTGTTAGAGCCACAACCTACATTTGCTTTAAATGAGAAATAATGATTTTTAAAAATGTATAGGGAAACACTGAGACCCATAGTTCTATTCAGACCTTGACAAGCCCCATCGAAAAATCCCTAAAACACCGACTTGTCAATCTGCAACTCACCAAGATACCTAAGTACCTTTATCTTAGGAGTATCTTTGTAGAAAGAGAGAAACCTAAGATATCAGATGAAATTTGAATTGTAAATAAATACTTATCTTCAAAAAAAAAGAAATTTCCCAAAAACCACACATCCACCCAAAAAAAAGGAAGAACATAACTCATAAAATTCCTTTTATATATTTGTTTAATTAAACTTTAAATATATTAAAATGATCTATATTCAAATGAAAAATTAAAAATATACAACTTTATTATAATTATAATTACAATTATATTAAAAAAATATTTTTTATATAAAAATATCTTAATAAACAAATACTCATCAAATATTCACCTCATTGCACTCCATACCAATCCTTTAAAAAGTTGTTCCTAGATAAATACTCATCAAATATTCATCTCATTGCACTCCATACCAATCCTTTAAAAAGTTGTTCCTAAATAAAGAATAAGTATTACGTTTTGTATGGCCAATTACAATCTCATCTTGTTATATTTATAAGGTGTTCTATGTTTTGGATAAGAAGATGTTTGTTATTTTGTTTTTTCATGGATTTTATTACTTTAGTTTTGGTTTCATTTTAATATTTTAAGATATATTGTTTTAAGAATTTTTAAATTAAAGAAAAATAATGAAATTTTGTAGTTGTAAAGTTATTTCAAAATAGCAAACATAAAGAAATATATATAACTATTATTATTTATAGAGATGATACATAAAACAAGAAGGGTATGATTAAATAAGTAAGCATAATTATCTAACAATTAGATATCAATGAATTAGATATCAATGGTATATTGGAAATTCTTTTTTTCCATGGAAATTATAATAGGAAAATCTAAAGGATGCTTCCCTTTATTTGTGGATGACATCCCTAGTAAACTTATTGATGCAAACTAGTACTCCTCACTCATGGGGGTTTGAACTAGACACTTACTCTCATGGCACTAGCCAAACAACAACATTGGTGACAACTAGTTAAAATAACCTTCTAGATTAGTATATTGGAACTTATATGTTATTACGAACTAATTCTCCAACCAATATACAAAAGATAGATGAAAATTCTAAAACCATTTAAAATAAATTAATAATTGAACCTAGATAAATAATGATAAACTCTTACCAATCTACCATTGAACCATACTCCAACTAACCATCTTAACCCAACCAATATAGTATTTGTCCATTTAGTTAGCTGCATAGTTTTCAAGTTCACATGATTTCTTCTATCCATCCTTCCATCCTTTCTTGCTTTTTTCCCTCCTTCCACCTACCCACCCTTCCTTCCATTCTTCTGTGAGAACCTTAGACTTGACTTATTACTACATTAGACTAGAACACAACCACTAGACGTAGACTACCTGAATATGACTCAATGAGGCTACAAAGCAAGAGATTGATTCCAATTTGAAAAAAAATTGGAAGAGAAAACTTGAATGGTAGAGGTTGAAGGGATGCATTTGGTTCATAGAGATGAAGGTGTGCATCTTTGCTGCTAAGTGGTGGGGTGAAAGAAAACCTTTACACCTTTGCATAGATACACACCACCACTCTTTGGGATGGCAAGTGGTGAAAGTTGAAGATATATATTTAGTATTAAAGTGTGAAGGTGCAAATACAACACCCACCCACCTTCATGAGGTGAAGGGGTGTATTTGTGCAAATGCACGCCATCTCCCCTCTTAAGGTAAAATCATGTATTTGTGTAAATGTATTTGATCCCATAACACTACTCACCCCTAAAAATGAGGTGAAGGGGTGTATTTGTGCAAATGCACACCATCTCGCCTTTTAAGGTAAAATCATGTATTTGTGTAAATATATTTGATCCCATAACACTACCCACCCCTAAGATTACGATGCCTATTTGATTTTAAAAATCGTCGTCTAAATATTTTACGTTTTGGTCCTTTTTCGGGGATATTTTTCGTTTAATTTTACTCAAAATCTAGCTAGAAATTTGGATCTACAGATTTGAATGACTAAGTCTGTATAATCCGAATGCTCTAGAAGTTTTTCAACACATTGAATTCATTTACTCAAAATTTTTAAACAACACCATTTAAAAAAAATGAAAATGTAAATACACACCACCTCCTCCTTATCCTCCTTTTTTTTTTTGTAAAATGTACAATTATACAAAAATACATTTGATTTGATTTAAAAGAATACTTACACTTATACAAAATACATTTGATTTAAAAGAATACTTACACTTATAGAAAATACATTTGATTATTTATACAAATATACACCTTTATTCTTCGAAATCAAATGCATTTGCACGAATACACGTTTTCAACACAAATAAAATGGATAATGTGCATTTTTACTTTCCCAATAAATGAGTATTAGAACATAAAAGTGTGAGTGAAGGAGATTATATATATATTTTCATTGATATAAAGCATAAGGTACACTTCCTTCTATCTATTTAACACTGCACAGAGTGATCGTCCTCTTCTAAGGCATCATGGCTTGCAACGGCTTCCATCCATCCAGTCTACTAAATCCATCACGCTGCCCAATGGTCTGGACTCGGTTGTAGTTTGCAATATTCCCCGGACTGTCTGGAATAGCCTGCATTGTTACCCTTTTCTAGGCCTTATATCTCCATGACCCTGAATCGGTCGACCATTTGTGGTTTTCATCTATCGTTCGTCTTCCTCTGCAACTGTTATTTTCTGGTTAGGCTCAATTCACGATCCATTCATTTTCTCTCCTAGATCATCGGACCCCAAGTATTATTAATGGGTTTATGTTTGTGAAATTCATCCAGTCATGTCATTTGTATTAATCCGAAGGAATGCCCTGGTGCTTCTTCATTTCCCCAAACTTTATTTACAATTTGGGGTTTCCTTGCCTCCTCCATTATCTGCTTTAGCTCACAATCAAACTGCCGAAGCTGATTGTCATTTAGATTTTCAGTCTGCAGGCCCTTTGGTCGGATCCGATTCGCCTTTGACAATTCCCAGACCCCTAAACCCTAAACCCGTTACCTGTCCTTTTTGCAGGCAATTTTCTTCTACTGCATCTGCCAGAATCTTGGCTCGTGATCGTGATACAGGTGCAATGGCCGAGAGATTACAAAAGGCCATCGAGTCTCGCAGAGTCGAGGATGCTTGGCCAACATATGTACAGTTGAAGAAGCTGGTAGGTTTCCCAACAAGGCTGATTCTCAACAGGTTGATTATTGTTTCATCATACTCTGAAAATTCAAAATGGTTAAAGAAAGCCTATACATTGGTTTTTACAGTCCTCAAGGAGAGGAAATGGGAGCTGTTGGGTCGGGATGCTTTAACCCTTCTATGCGTAGGCCTTGCAAGAGCCCAAATGCCCGTTGATGCTTCCACGATTTTGAGAATAATGGTGGAGAAACATGAGTTTCCTCCTGTGGGTATGTGGAAGTTAGTGATTGCACACATGGTGAAGTCTGAGACTGGTACATTTCTAGCACCTGAGTTATTGATTGAATTTTGCAGTTTGATTAAAGAGGCTAAGCCCGGCAACAGGCGAGTGCTTGCGATGAGGCCTGATGCTACGGCATTCAATATTGTTTTGAAGGCCTGTCTGGAATTTGGGAACATTAGGAAGGCAAAAAAGATTTTGGAATTCATGCCAGGAGCAGGAGTGAAGCCTGATGCCACCTGCTTTATGTTGATGGTTCAGGTTTATGAGAAAAATGGTTGCAGAGACGAACTGAAGGAACTGAAGCGGAAAATTGGGAAAGATCCCCGCATGCTTGAGGATCAGTATCGACAATTCTATAGCAGCCTTATGGCATGCCATTTTAAATTTGGTGATGTGGATGCTGCCTCAGAACTTATTCTGGACATGCTCCGGTCTGCTAGACTGAAACATAGCCATCTAGATGCAGGGAAACATGGACCGGAGACTGCAAATGACATTACAAAGAACAATTTCGAGGCAGTGAGACCTACATCAGGGGCTGCAAATAAAGTCTCCAAGAACAATCCAGTAGAGATGCAGGATATATTTGAAACTGATGGTGATAAATTATGCAAGCGATCTGCAGATCAGGTTGGATTTGGAAATTCATCTAAGCTGCACAAGTATTCTAAAGTTCATATTGAGCCTGCAAAGTTACAAAATAATTTTGCTGTCGAAGTTATGAGCAATGAATGCCTGGTTAATTATAAAGATGAAATGCCGATTCCAAATGAGAAGATTTATGCTAAGCTTGCGAAGGGTTATTTGCAATCCAATAGGTCTGAGGAATTAGCACGGTTTCTTATCAGGGTAGACCGAGAAAGAGGCTCCGTATTAGCAGAAGAATCTGCATGTTCTCAGATCATTGATGCCTGCATTGAGCTGGGTTGGTTAGACTATGCACATGACATGCTTGACGAAATGAATTCAGATGCCGTACCTGTTTGGGTTGGGTTATACTCATCACTGCTGAAAGCTTATTGCAAAGCAAGATGTCCCAGGGAAATTGCTGCTATTCTTAGGGAAATAAGAAAGGCAGGGCTTCAACTAGATATAAGTTGTTATGAGGAAATGGTTGAGGCAGGCGTGGCGAAAAAAGATATGCGTAATGCTAAAGATCTCTTCGGAGAGGCGGGAAAAACAAAGAGCACTACGTTGATGAATGGTGATCCAACTTTGAAGATTGGATTTGCGAAGAGCAGTAAATTGAATTTGAAAACCCTTTTCCTAGAGGAGGTCAAGGAGGACCAACACATTGTTCCAGGTATTTATGCAATGAATTCTGCTATTCATTTCTTTTGTAAGGGACACCTGATGGATGACGCAGAGAAAGCTTTAAAAAAGATGAAAAAGCTGGGTCCTCGACCAAATTCACAAACATTTGAATCTTTAATAGATGGATACTCTGCAGAAGGAAACTATAGGGAAATTACAATATTTTGGGGAGACATGAAAAGGATGGTATCTGCCTCTGCAGAGAGTGGAGGTGATGTCATAGAGTTGGACAGAGAGCTGCATGACACTCTTCTGTGCAGTTTTCTCAGAGGTGGCTATTTTGAAAGATCCTTGGAGGTGATCACTCGTATGGAACAACAAAATATGTTTATTGACAAATGGAAGTATAGACAGCTATATTCAAAATTTCATAAGGATCTTTACAGACATACGATAGCACCCGAAGAACAAACTGAGGCACAAGTAAAGAGAATACAACATGTCTTGGCATTTAAGAAATGGGCAGGTAAAGTTTAAATCATTAACCTATTACAACATGTCTTGGCATTTAAGAAATGGGCAGGTAAAGTTTAAATCATTAACCTATTTAGTCTTTTGAAGGCATCGACATTCTTGCAGAGGCTTGAGCTCAGGGTCTTTACTAACACATGAAGGAATTTTTTTTGCATGTGCTTGAGTGTGTGAGAGAGAGGAAGGGAGAGACCAAGGGAGTAGAGTGTCCACATTTACAAACCGCTCTTCTGCCACTTTGGAAAGAGAAAAGTAATAATGTAGAGTGCCAAGATGTCAATTATGTATCTCTGTTCTCGTCTTATCCTGCAGTTTTGTGGCTGTCGTTGCTTACTTGAGTTTCCTAACGTTGCTGATTCTTAATATACAAGGTTTTACTGACATTTAGAGATCTATAGAACCTAAGGGTTTATAGGGTGATTTCACCTATTTTTTACAGAGTTTGAGACATATTATTGGAATTTCAAAAGGAATACAGCCATCCAAAAGAGAGGAGTAAAAAAATAGAAGCTACATTTTTGTTCTTGGAGGATAGAATGTTTAGGTGGTGAAATTGTGATTGCATACTTGTCATACGAATCACGAAAGAAACAGCCTTTATTCTCTTGTGCAACTGTGTGCATGCATTGGTGCAAAATGAGAGGGAAGGTGATGGAATAAAGCAATGATTGAAATAGGGCAATACATTTTTCGCTTGTTTTATGTACAACTAATAAAATAAGAGATTCATCTGAATAGTTAAGCATGATGGAGGCAGAACCCTTGGATCTGAAAGTAGTAACCTCTGACATAAGTTATCATGTACTTGACATTGACCATGGATGGTCTCAGAAATGGAAGACTTCCAGGATTCTAAATGTCTTTCCTATGGTCCAATTGATGCTTTCATGATGTTGAAGAAGTCTATAATCATCTTTAGTAGGTTCTAAGCTCACCTAGTCTTCCAGAAACTGGGATATATTTACCATTTTCTGCCAAACTCTTCCTTGATCTGCAAGGTCATGCTAATCTTCATTTAGAAAATCCATGTTGCTTGTCATAGAAAGTTTTATATCTTTATCGATCTTTGACCAAAAAGCTATGTTTATAAAATTGACCTGAAGTCTATGACAATTAAAGTAGTGGAAAAAGAGAAACAATTACTCTATCTACTTTTCCTTCCTCTTGGGACCACCACAACCTCCATGGCCCCCACATGATTGTGGTAGTGGAGCTAGAGGTAACTGGGAAGATGAACTTGGACATGAAGCTCTTGTTGTTGGAGTTTTGGTTAGGGTGACCATGGCAGTAGATGGGGGTGGCATCTCACTACAATAATCATCATCAACAAGAGTAGTGTCCAAATGCTCCAAACCATTGCTGCATCTTCCCAATTATCGTCCTCTAGATTGTTGTTCCAAGTCTTATATTCTTTATCCATCTTTACATCCTCACAATAATGTGACAACATCACAAGTTGCAATGCACATAAACCAAGCTCTCTAACTAGTTTATATTCAACTCGTTTCTTCTGAAACTATGGATGGAACCATAGGTGCTCCAATACTTATGTATGGAAGACGTGTTCACAACCTCTTAAAGCACCTATGTTGCCAAAAACTGTAGATGTGGGACAGAATCGCCATACATGTTCGACCACTCGAGAGAAGACATTTTCTCACGGTCTCTAATTGCATGGACACAACCAAAGGCATGGTTGCTAGTACCACTCATGTAATGACTCAATTATTGTCGTATGGTATCAGACTCCATGTAAGGGACTAGTTTGTTTAATGCTTTGCATATAACCAGCCTGAGCTTCTGGATCCTAGTGCGGGTGTTGTTGCTTGCAAAGATGATGGATGATAATTTAAGTGTAAGCACATATGATAAAGTATGTAGTGAAATATTTAGTTTTTCCCACCTTTTTCCCACCTCTATACTAATATGGTTATACAAGTTCACATCCCTAGGCTCAACAATGTCCTTAATCTGCACTAGCATGGTGTCCATCTGCTCATACACTTCCCCAATCACTGGTTGATTTGAATCTACAAATAGAATTATGTTATAATCTGGTTGGAGAATTGCAATACGGATATAATCCGTGACCAAAAATTACCATCACAAACGATTTCCCTCATCATTAGCACCATCTCCATTAGTGTTGAATTCTTCCCACTCATCACCATACCAACCAAACCTTGTCTTACCTTCAATAGGTATTTGGAGGTGAGTAAATAGCTAGTAAATCTAGTTTTTGCAATCTTAAGTAGTTGCAACTTAGATTAAGTGCCACGAAGTGGACCTTTGTATGCTCATGGTGAATTTGAAGTGCCATCAAATGGACCTTTGTATTGCCAATGACGAATGTGACGAGTTTCTTTCCTCTCTTGTACAAGTCATTAATCCATACAAACTCTTTATGCTTAACAATATCATGTATAAAAAGGTCTAATGTGATCCATACCAAAATATATGAGGATGCACATGCTCAATGATATTCCCCGCTCCCTTACAATTAGTTGCATTATCAATAATTACTTGAATCACATTAGACAAACCAACATCATTAATGGTTTTCAATAGGAGGTTTGAAATGTTTAGAGTAAATGTGATAATTGATGAGGAGTCATCAATTGCAAGAAACACTGCACCCTTAGCCGACACATCAGGAACATTTATCAAATGTTGGTTTCTAACATTTGTCCGACCCATCAAATATAAATACTCCATTATCTGCATACTCATTTGTAAACCGTACTTGAGCTCTTTCATTTTCGCCACTTTTCCTATCTAGTAACATAGTTAAACCTTTCTCATACTTGGGGCCCTTGTACCCTTGAGGGGCCTCCTTGAAGGCCATAACCATTTCTTTCCCATAGGAGGAGTGAAGAACATTGAATGGTACACCACATGCATAGAAAAACTATACCACTTTTGCATCCACCTCTTTCCTACCACCAATATTAAGGAAATTTGCTATTTTTCTTCTAGTTCCACCTCCTACATGAAAGGTTCCACTAGCACTAGAGGATCCATATATAGGGCTCCCAAATTTAGATGATGCATTAGATTGAACCTTTCGTCTTTTACCATGCTTTCTTTGTGTATCCTCCTCTACTGCTCTATCTATCTCTGATATCTTAGGGAAAACTATGATTCCAATGGGCCCATTATTATGATCATTTTTCACTTTTCCACAAAGATGCCTCTTTAAATGCATATATGAATTGAAGTAAGGTTTTCTTTGATGACAACCATGGCCACACATAATTTAATGGCTCCATCTTCTCTTACCCCCTATAGTTTTGTCACATACTTCCACAAGGGCATTTAGTAAGTTTTGCTTCTACCTTCATTGTCTTTCCTTTTGTCCACTTCTAGACCTTCTTCATGTGCATAAAATTGGTTATTATGACCATTGTGTTCTTCTTCCCCCTCATGCCTATTACCCACCAACAAGACCATGAGAATAAAAAAGAACATAAGCATACCCCACATGAAAAACAACATTTCCCCTTGTAATATAATGAGGCAAAAGGAATGGGAAATAATAGGTGAAGAAAACAAACCTAGAAACAAACAACACAAAGAAATATAAAAAACTACAAAGAATGGGCTTTGGGATGACCTCTCCAGTGCACTAACTATTACCAACAAATGAATGTGAGTATGACAACATTTGATTTCTCCTCCAAGCTATCACATATTTGCCTTCCTAAAAACCCAACAATAAGGCCGAGCTGCCCATTCCAAACAAACAAAACCCTACTCAAAGATGAATGAAATGACAAAAGAGAGTGATGGAGAAGGGTTTATTGTGCATGGGTGTGTTTACCCTAAGTCACAAGGCCTACTCATGGTCCCCACATTATTAAAAAAAAAGAGGGATTGTTTGCTGCCCTTTCTACTATATGTTCCCAAGCCAATTTTTCGCTCGGAACACTAACTGACCACTGATTTGCTTGTGTATGTGTGTTTGTTTGCAGGATTCCTTCTTGGTTCGGTCTTAGGGTTTATAGTTCATTTATTAAGCTTAGATATGAAGATAAACATTGAAGATGCAAGATAACACAAGATATGCAACCAAACAACATAGATCTGACCTTTATTGATATAATAAGCAAGAACCTGATACAAGAAGGATGTAGATCTGGAATAACATAATATATATCCAATAGATAAGATATGAGCTGCTACAAAATGCTTCCAATAAGAAGATGCAAGCCTCCAAAGGCTGGATATACAATGAAGATCAATACAAGAAGAACCAGGGTCAAGTCCAAACCCCCTTCGTTGATGGCACGTCCTCCTGAAGAGCTGAGAAGACCCAATGTTTCGGCCTAGCTGAAGGAAGCCTCCAAATAACGCCAAACTCCACAGAGTGATAGATCGAGGCAAGTAGAAGCCCTCCCTGAAGTCTCAAGTCAAGATGCCAAGATCTGCTCCTCCAAACTGCTGAATCCACAATTAAGACTGCGCCCTCCTGAATACTGTCAAGCTCAATATTTTCGCCCTGATGGAAGAGGCCTCCAAATACCTTGAAACTCCCTATAAAGATAGATTGGGCCACTGCAAGTCACTAGGTTAAGTCTCAGGTTCAGATCTGATGTATAACCCCTCCAAACTGAGTATATTTGAATCACAGTAGCGCCCTCCTTCTCTCCCAAACGTGCCAAAGCTCTAGATAATTACCTGGCAAGAGTAACCCTCTCAAAATACACTAGATCTGATGATCAAGGCCCTACAACAAGAAATACCTAGGTGCTAGAATGTCCAAAAGCCTTGTTAATCACTTGGATCAAACTTCTCTCCAAAGAATGATGCGCCCCCTTGCTGGAAAACCTCAAGGGTACGACCTGCTGCTCTCCTGGATGAGTGATGGTACATGTGAATGCTGTAGAATGGTGTGGGTGGAGTATTGCATCCCCGAGACTAAGCTTGGAACAAGATGGGTGGAATCTTTCACCACCGAGTTGTTCTCTAGGGTTTGTATTCTCAAAACCCTCAAAACTGTGTGCTCAAGAGCCCAATAGCAAAATGCATAACAATCCAAGATGAATGAGAAGTGCGCCCTAGGCTTTCCTTTATACATCTTTCTATTCTTCTGTTGAGTAAAGTTAACCCTTAGGTTCAGCGCCTAACTCAACCTCAAACGCTCTAATCCTCCAGTGAGTTACTTTTTACCATTTCAAGTCAACTTCAAATTATAACATTGGGTTTAGCTAACTTTTCCCCATGTTGCATGAGACTATAGTCTAGTGGGGATGACTAGACTACT
>SNQJ01S0178181.1:18115-37825 GCA_010110895.2 Picea sitchensis | reverse complement strand
GGCCTCTTTGAGGGGGAAACCTCCAGTCGAGCAGCACTTTGTTACAATAATCTCCAAGCTAGGGTTTTCATACCCTTGACCCTTATTTATACTAAATATGTCTATCAAGAGAAGCATCTAGAGGAAGATCCGTCTAGAAGCGGAAGCTTCTATTAGGTCTTCTTACATCCGCCTTATTCTATTTTATTGAAAGGCCTTATTAATATTGACCTTTATTACATCCAAATATATTGATCTACCTATGTGCGGGTTAGGACCCTAACAGACTCTTGCAGAAACTCAGAAAAAAATTTAATAAAACCAATTTAAAACACCCAAAAATTATCCCCAAAAACCCTAGAGATTTCCCCAGTACAGTCGCCAATTTTTTTGTGGGTGGGAAATCCCCCTACAGGCTAGAATTAAGGGTTTTTTAATGCATAGAAATGACCTAAAGTCTCCTACTTCTTACCATCATCCCAATCATAAACTCCATTATTCATATGTAAATATAAGGTTAAAAGATCAAGTTACTGTACCTTAGTTTCTGTGTTTGATGCCGATCCTTTAACGTTTGGTCGCTCCTTAACTGCAAATCTCCTCCCAAATATGACCTGCATTCATAAACAAACAAACAAAGAACTCCAAACATGCATATGATCTATGAACTAATGGGTTAGAGATTTTATCAAAATATAATCAATATTACACATTAAAAAACCTCATATGGAGGGACGGGAAAAGTACTTATTTTTATTAATATCACAAGAGAACCTTACAATAGTGAGATCAGCCACTGCTCCTTGAATCTGGTCCTGGGATCCTCTTCAACTGTGCTCCAACTACTTTTGTATATGATTCTCTTCACACAATGGTTGCAAAAGGTTGGGGCAAAGGGAATGCAAAATCGGGTAGAGTTTCTTTACAATTATTTTCTTCCTCCCAAATGGGACCCCTACCCCTTCTTTTATAGGCTGAAAAGGGATAGGTATTTGGTTGAATGACTGGATGTAGGTGATCAAACAGTTTTAGGAAACCTACCCAGAAATTTGTATTTTGTTTGCAACTTTCTATTTTTCGTTCTTTTGTAGGTATACACGGGTTGTAGTGGGTCAGCTAGCATATGCACACATGCAGTAGTGGAGCAGGGCATGTGTGCCTTCAAAAAGGGTGTTTTTAAGAAGAGTTGTTTAGTAGTGGATTGGAAAAAATGGAAAATGAGATGGCATGATGCCAAGTATGCATGTTTAGTGCAAATTAGGGTTGTAACACAATCAGTGCATATGCATCTTGCTAGGAAGCTTCTGGTGTTGGTTGTCGTAGAGTAACACCTTGTCCCCTTGTGTAAATACCTTGGTCTTAATGTGTCGATCATGCCAAGATTTTTATCTTGCCTTTTCAACCGACTGATGGAATTCTACTAGAAATCTGGTTTCTTCGAGTTCTTGTACCTCTGCAAGTCTCTGCGCCACCGATTCTTCGTTTGTCATACGTGTGGCTTGTGCAATATACAGACTTGAAGTGATGAACTCTGTGGGCACCACTGCCTCTTTTCCGTAAACAAGATAGAACGGTGTGTATTTGTGGATTTTCTTCATGGTTTTCCTGTAGGCCCATAGTACCGCTGGAAATCTATCATCCCAGTCCTCTCAGTTTGTGCAACAGACCTTTGTTAGTCCCTTTTCCAGGATTTTGTTGAAGTATTTGACTGTTCCATTGGCCTGTGGGTGGTATGGACTGCTCTTGTGATGTTGAATCATAAATTATGTTGTAAGTGTTGTTATAGTGTTGCTAATGAAATGAGTTCCCTGATCGTTGGTTAGGCTCCTGGGACATCCGAAGCGAGTAATGATATTTTCAAAAATGAACCTGACAGCACTATCCGTCGAACAGTGCTATACTGTTGTTGCTTCTGCCCAATGATTAAGGTATTTAGTTGCGGTAATGATGTACCTTGCCTTCGAACGTTTAGTTGTGGGGTTGATTATCCCAATGAAGTCAATGACCCATTTCTCAAATGCCTATAGCACTCTAACGGGTTGTAATGGAAGTTAATATTGGTGTGACGGCTTGCCCACTCTTTGAAAACCATCACACGATATGGAGTATGCTTTTGCATATTTGAAAAGTGTTGCCCACCATAGTCCTGCCTGTAGAAATTTTTGTGTTGTTGTCTTTCATCCTACATGCCCTCCTGCAATTCCACCATGGAATTCCCAGCGTATATCCTGCCTTTCATGATCCAGGACACATCGTCTGAGGATGTTGTCTAGTCCTAGTTTATACAATTGTCCAACAATCAGCTGATAATCTACTTCTCTGACAACCATATGGTGTATCTAGGTTGCGGAATATGTTTCAGGATAGGCCCCTGTACTGAAAAAGATTGCTATGTCCTCCAGATATTCTAGTATGGCCTTGAGGAGTTGGTCATCCACTTCTCTGCCACTTTCTCCTGACTCTAGTCTGGGTAGATGGTCGGGTCCGATGTTGCATTGTCCTATCTTGATGATGACTTCAAAGGAAAATTCCTGAAATAACAACAACCATCTACAAATTCTCCCTTCCAACATAGGTTTGTTAACTAGGTATTTTAATGTTGAATGATCAGTAAAGAATTTGAAATGAGACCCTAACAGATAATGTCTAAATTTCTGTAAAGTGTAGATCATGGCTAAGCCTTCTCGTTATGTCATTGTGTAGTTGCACTCTTCTTGCGATAGCTTCCGACACACAAAGTAGATAGGGTGATCCATAGCTGCATCTCCAGGTTGCATTAAGATAGCCCCTAAGGCAATTCCTGAAGCATCCACATGGACGTGAAATTCCTTATCCTAGTTTGAGAATATCAGAATCGGTGTTGTAATGAGCTTCTCCTTAAGTGTCGCAAATGCTTTATCACATTCGGGAGTCCATTGGAACGTTTTAGCCTTTCTCAAGAGGTTTTCCAGAGGTGCAGTAATGTTGGCATATCCTTTGATGAACCTGTGATAGTAATATGTGTGTCCAAGTGTAGAGCATAGTTGTTTAGCACTCATAGCTGGCGAAATATTCACAATGACCGCAACTTTAGCTGGGTCTACCAATACTCCTTCTCGGTAGACTATGTGGCCCAACAAATTTCCATGTGGCATACAGAAGATACATTTCCTGAGGTTTTATGAGATCTATAACTCTCAGCATCTGTCAAACATTATCCTTAGCAGTGTTACATGGTCCTTAAGTAGGCTATATATTGTCCAATCATCCATATATACTTCTATGAACTTGTGAATGAACTCTCTAAAGGATTCTATCACAATCCTAGACAAAAAAATGGGGGCGTTATTTAAACCCAATGGCATCACATTGTATGAAAAAGATCCCCTTTCGGTAATGAAAGTGGTTTTTATCTTGTTCTCTTCAGCAATCCTAACTTGATGGTATCCTGAAAATCCATCTATAAATGAGTATGCTTCCTTCCCCACAACCTGTTCTAGGACCTCATCGGTAAAGGGTGTTGGGAAAGGGTCATGCACACAAGCAGAGTTGAGGCTTATGTATTCCACACAGACTCTAATATCCTCAATGTATTTCTTTATTTGAATGACTATCGGGTTGACCCATTATGCTTCTTCTACCGGAAAAATGAGACCTTCTTCTAACATCTTATCAATCTCCTTCTTGACTTTCTCTTTTACTCTTGTGTTAGGATAGTATGGCCTATGTCTGACAAGCTTGGATCCTAGTTTTAACTCAATATTCATTTCTCCCATAACTCCTTTGATTCCCTTCAATTCTGAAAAAGTCTTTGGGAACAAATCTTCATATTCCCGTAGTAAACTCTGTATTTCCTGACTGGTTTTCTCATCCCAGTAATCTCCCACCATGGCTATCTCGGGTTTCTCTTTGGTCCATTTATTGAGTCTCTTCAATTTTAATGGGTGATTATAGGAACTATCGGTCTGGCTAGGTATGGTGTTTTGGATTTCTCTACTCCCCTCTGTCTTTTTGATGGCTAGGTTTCTCAATCCTTCTAGTTCATCTAGACTTTCTAAGTCCTTGGTAATCTGGTAGAATTCTACAAGCTTGTCCATCAAGGGTAAGTGGCATTTAGTCTGAAGCTCTTGGGTATGCTTGGGACACACTACAAGGTCTGATATTTTTTTTCTATTGGATGTAAACAGAAGTTATTGAATCTTTTGTAGAGTTGGTTCAAGTTTAGGGCACTTACTTGTGAATGAAAAGTCCTTGCAAAATTGAGCTGCCAGTTTTTGCCAGTCGTTGCTCTGTCTTCTGGTTTCCTCATGTACAAACCAAGTTTTTGGGATTGGGCCTAGAGAATGAGGAATACCTGAACCCAAAAGTGAGAGGGTATCTCTGCATCCTACCACTGTGCCATGCACTATTGAATGTGTATCCTAGGGTCCAATTCTCCACTGAATAGTTGCACAACGTGGAGATCCATCTGAATTTCTGATTCTAACTGCTCCCTATTCCAGAACCTGTACTTGAGAGATTGCTTCACCTCATCCCAAGTTATGAGTGTGGATTTATGAGTAGACCATCATCTGGTGGGGTTGTTCTGGAAAGATATATCTAGTACCGAGATTATTTGATATTCTCCCACAGTTTCTTCCATATTCTGAAAAAAAATGTCTAGATCTGAGGTGCCATCGTATACTGGGTGTTCTATGACTTTGGTCCCAACCCATCTGGTCATTCTGATAGTTGCACATATTCTTGAGAATATTTCATGCAAACCTTGTTTCCAAATATCAAAATCCAGTTATGAATCTTCATCTGCTAACTGTATACTTTTCCAACTTACTGATCCATCCGCAGTGGAGTTTATATAATCATTTCTTATCCCAGTTGTTACAGTGTACAACTGGTCTAGGTATTCTCCTTTCATATTATTGTCTGCTAGTTCTGTGTACCTGGTTCCTGCATATGGATCCAAAGTTTGAACTACCTTGATTCCCTCAACTTCAAAATTCATGGTATATTTATTTAAGTTAATTACTGCATAATTTTAGTAGGCCCGATCGATGCCAAGTAGCACAGGGTAGGGGTCCTTGTCTCCCATGATCTCAATGAATTCAAATTCAACCACTGTTTTTACTCCTGCGACATAGATTTCCATGTTCTCCAGTATTCCTATGGGAAAGATACAATATTGGTTTTCCATTTTAACAGAATTGGGGAATATGTTAGTCTCGGTTTGCCTAACGCTTCCCAGGTCTTCTTGGGTAGACTTTTCACCTATGACCCTAGGTCCAACATGATGTCCTTAATTTCGAAGTCATCTAACTAGGCTACCAGTCAGAATTCTTTTTCGGTTCTTACTTTTCGTCATTGGACTCTCTGAGTACTCTTCTCAGGAAGGTTAGCCCAAATCCTTGCTTCTGAGGTTTCTTCATTCCCTAAGACTAGGTACAGTGCATTGCACAACTTCTCTGTCAGTTGATCATTCCCTGGAATGTCAGAGAATAATTGAAACCAGAGGTCAACTACGTTTTGAGGTTTCTCAGGTTGTCTTGGTATACCTACATGGTTTTTGGGTGTAGGGGATGAAGCAGGGACTTGTGCCACCTTAGGGTATACAATCAGCTGAGGGGGATTCTCTTGCATTTCATGATTAGGAATATTTTGGAATAATTCTATGGCATATTTAAAGAATAATTTTTTCTTTAGGGGGTCGTACCTATATTCTTTAGGTGTTTCTTTCTGAATCTGAGGTAGAGTATCAACATCATATTTTGTCTTTGCTCCTCCTCGAGTAACGATATTAAGGTTTGGAAATTGTCCCTTAGAAATCCTCTTGATCTCTGAACTAATAAGTTTAGTTCCTCTTTGTTGTACTCTATATTCCCACTTTGCAATTAGCTCTGGGTAGTATTCGGTTGCATGTTTGTTGGTTCTACAGTGAGAGTACCATGGTCACCTTGGATGAGGGAAATCTCTAGCCAAGTGACCATGTTCATCACAGTTGTGACATCTGCTTGGTCCTCTTCCTCTAGTTCTTCCTCCTCTAAAATCTCCTCCAGCTCCACCTCCTCGACCTCGTCCTGGTCCCTGATGGTTTTCATTTACCCTGAATGTTGTTCAGTCTAGCATGTCCATAAGAGCGTCCAACACTCTACATTGATTGTTAGTATGTGTGGTGGATGCGCAGAAATCATAGTGTACTATTTTGGTATTGTCGAATATTTCTACATGATGGGGAACTATCTTGGTCCATGCCCGTGGATTCAGCAGATCTCACAATATTTCGTTGTTGGTGCTACTTGGCCTCCTGGGAAAGCATGATATGGAGTGGGTTGATGGAATGGTGGGTTCATCGATACTTGCACAAATCCTCCTGTAGGTCCTGTTGGGGTTACCATAAAGTTCTAAGGAGGTCCCATTCCCCTCATTCATGGACATTCGGTCACCAAATGACCTTTCGTATAGCATCCCATGCACCAAACCTGTGGTCGTCCTAGTCTAGGTATCGTTAGCTCATAAATATTTTATGTAAGTGTCGATATCTTCCCTTGTATTTGCGCTAAATTCGCATATACTGGGGGTCGGGTTACTCTCAAACTCCTAGGGTATCCTTCCATGGATTCAATCTTCATAGATTGTTCCAAGGTGTCTGTTAACGTGGCTATTTGATGTTGCATTAGAGAAATCCAAGTCAGGGGTATCAGTCCTTGAATGTACCACTCCATTTGATGTTCTTCGTGGATTGGATGTGCCAACCTCCCTATGGCATATTTGAACTTTTGGTTGTACTCCCAAGTTGATTCGCCTTCCCTCTGCTAGATCTCGCACAACTCAAACAGAGCCTATTGTTCTGACTAAGGCAGTTTGAACTCTGTTATGAACCTCGTCCATACCTGGTCAAGTGTGAACACTTGACCTTGCATCCCTAGTACTCCTAGTTCAATGATCTTCATGTACCACTTGAGAGCGTGACCTCTCAAGGTAGTCTAGAACTCGACCAGCTTATTTGCATCCAGAGTCCCTCTTGATCTCCAGATTGCTTCGCACAAGAACCAGTGTTGTTCAACATCTTCGTCTCCCTTACCCAAAAAATCTAGGTATCGGGAAATCGAACCTCTCGCATGGTTGGCCATTGTTGATCTTGTTGTTCATATCAATATGAACCCTAATGGTCCTGCTTTCGATCTACCAGGTGATCCCAATATCCTCCTTGTACTCACACTTCCTGGTTGTGATTGGTTAACTAATTGTACTGGAACAGAACTTTCATGAAAAGGTAGTGTCGAACTTACTTCTTTTATATAAGGCACTTGGGCTATGGGTGATTCGTAGCTGGTGCCACTAGCTTTGGGGTGGTTTTATTTGATCTGGGGGGTCTCGTTAGCTTCCACTGGGATGATCTCTTCGATTGAATCCCTGATCTCTCCTGTTATCAGGGTTGAATATTCTCTTTCTCCTCTAAGATTCATGCTGGATTCCTCCTCTCTTACATCCATGCTTTCTCCTTCTCATCCCGCCTCCTGGGGACTTCTTGATCTCTTTGCTTCTCTCTCATTTAATCTTTGACTGGCCAGTCATTCCTATCTTCTCATCCTCTGCAGTTATTCCATCTATCTTTCCTCGATTTCTCCCAATCCTCCTTTTCTCAAATTTTCATACTGTCTTGTGGCTTTCTTGATCTTGTTGTGCCACCCTTTCTCAACTATGGTGTCTCTCTTCAAGGCTCGCTCATATCTCGAATCCATTTCTTATTCTTTCCCCCCATTTTTCAAAGAACCCTTCCCTTTTCTCACGCCATGAATCTCACCCCGTCTCTCCCACCCCAAGCGAGGGTGTTTACATTGCCATATTAGTTGGGGACATACTCAACATCCCCTCCTCTATCAAGAAATCCTTGATCCACAGGGGGATTTCTCTCAACAGTATTCCCCTTGCACATTTCTTGAAAATTTCCTCTGCCCGCGAGAAATACTGGTGGTTCTCAGTTGCAAATTCGATTATGTATCCTTCTATCGTGGTGCTAACCCAGAAATCCATAGCTCGTGTGACTAGGCAATCCAGCCTTTGGAGTGATGCTAACTTGTCAGTATCCCATGTGCAGATATTCTTGATCCGACCTTGGAAATATGGATCTTCTTGGAGTCTCTTGATCCATTGAAAAAATTCTTCTGGGAACTTACCCCAGAAAATATCGTATTGGTCGCTTGATCTTTCTGAGTAAAAGATTGCTTCCCTAGTAGTTCCCACTAATTTTCTTCTTATTTTCGCTTCTTTCCATATGAAGGCATCATAGTTTCTTTCCCACCATTGATCGATACCAAATATATGGATCGACGATAGCATTCTTCCTAAAGGTTCCCTTTTAATACGGGTCCCAACAATGGAACCATTTTGTTGGCGTGAATTTGATCAGACCGAGGTCCTTATCAGGTTACCAACAAAAGGTACTGTGTAGTCCAGAGCGTTGGCATTTTCATCTCCTCTGAAGAGAAGAAGTCTCACCCGAAGCGTTGTTGAGATAGATAGATAGGGAAGGGTAGGGAAAATACTAAAGAGGATCCATAGATCATTCATAACTCATTCTTGTTCTTTCACAAGAGACAACATGAGATCTAAAACATATAACCGGAAGAATTGAACCTACTTACGTTATGAACAACGATTAAACATAGAACCATCAAACAAAACACATAACCCATAAAGGAACAATGTAATGCATAAGTAAACATGCAAAAACACATCATATTTTGAAATTTTGGTTCTCCTTCATATTAGCTCCAGGATCTTTCCTTCATTACAGACTTAGAGTTACATAGAAAGGTTTAGTACAGACTCTGGCTTGTCTCTTCTCAACTTATAGCAAGTTTCAACAACTAATCCCAAAACCTTGGGAGACTTTGATAGACATGAATCAACCCAACTCTAATCCAACCAATGAACTAAATGAACAACAACAACAACACCAACCCTTTTACAATTATATTCATCCCTATATATAGTTAGGTTGTGTCTTCCTTCTCAGCTTGCCCGATTTCTTGTTTTCTTGCAACCATTTGTTGCTTAGCTGGCGTTGCACTGACTTCCACAACTATTTTTTGTTTCTCTTTCTCCCAACCTCTGATGAAGTTTGCGCAACTCATGCTTAGTGAAAACTTTTTCAATTATTACCCAAAAACAAAGGGCCCAACAAGAGTGCCTCGGGCTCAGGAGAGAAGATATGAACGACATTCAGGGATGGAATAGGGGAAATCTCTGGTATCTCTGGCAATGAGGTAGGTGTGGGATTCTGAATAAGGGCTATTTGGTGACACTTGTATTTAAGGATCGTAGGAAATTGGTATGTGAAATGATCCAGGGATGATCAGAGACAGCAAAGGCATCTCATTTGTTCGTTAACTGAAGTTGTGACATAGTGGATGTCCATGACAGGATTACTTGATGAAGTGGATGGGGGAGACTCTTGTTGAAAGCTCTGGTGTACTTCCATTAGTTTCTTTCAAAATTGAGGTAGTGCGGGGAAATGGTGGGTGTAATGGCCATACTCGAAGTAGATGGCACATGTGAATTTGGTTCGCAGCCCTGTGGCACCAGTGGTTGGAGACGTGGTGGTAGTACTTGGTGTGTTGGGTGGCATGACGAGAGGTGTGGTTTCTCAAGGAAGTCGAATTAAATTGAGTAACTTGGGGAGAGAGGGACATAGATTTGTGGTATGTCCTTCTTTCTCACATAGTGCGCAAGGAAATTGAACTCAGGGGGGGGAAGTGGAGTGGTGGGATCTCTCTTCTTCCTTTTTCCCTGTGCTGTAGCGGTGGTGCTTGCGAGTGGGGATGACAGTGGTGCGATGGGAGTGAGGACTGGTATCTGCATTTTCATGCCTTTGGTTTGGGGAGGAAGGGATGGTTGAGGGACCATCTCAGGTGGATGTAGATACCATACTGGAATTTCCAACACCATATTGGAAAGAGTAAGAGTTGCGGCTATCTGGAAATATTGTACGCCCAGTGGGGGGTAAAAGAAAGGGATTTGAGTAATGGCTTGGGGAAATATCTCCCAAACTAGAAGGTGGCCTTGGGGGAGGGTGAAATCGGGAACATGTGTAGCTGGAGAGTTCTCAGGGGATTCATGAGGGAGGAGATTTGTGACTAGTGGGACATCAGATAGTAAGGAATCCTCTATGGGAGGAAGGGTATCTCCAGTTTCTGTTCCATTGGATGAGATGATACAGAATTTTGTTGAGGGATGTATGAGTGGTGGTGCTCCATGGTATGTCCCTAGCAAGGATGGGTCTTTGAAAATTATGGGACACTTCTCAATGAGTGGGTAGGCATCAGGATTAGTGTGGACAAAGGGTAAGATGTTATCGATGTTGGAGGAAGGGTTGGGTTCGTAATGTGACACTTGGTCGTTGGTGACGATCTTCTTGTTGTGGGGGAAAATCATTGTGTGAAACACACAAGAGGCCATAGCCCTCATATCGTACATGTAGCTACGTCCAAACAAGATGTTGTAATCGATCGGAGCGTCGATAACTTCAATGTCAATGATGATAGTCTTTCCCCCGAGTTCAATGGGGAAATTTTGAAAGAGCCCTTTGGGAGAGGATGGTCATCCATCATAATCTCTTAGAGTGATGGAAGATGGTATAATCTCAGGGGAGCCAAGTTTCTGCCATATGGTTTTGGACATGATGCATGTGGATGCACCTTCATCAATGATGCATCGATGAACTGTGATTTTCTAATTTTAGCCGGTATTTGGAAAGCGACCAGAGTGGTGAGACAAGGTTCCCCACTATCAATATCAAAGGTAATGAGCCAAGTGTCAGCAGGGTCGACTGCCCCCAGGGAAAAAAGTAATGATTTTCGTTGAGTAGGACATGTTTGAAGGACTTCTAAAACTGACATGGAAGCAGGAGATTGTGCCAAGTCATCAACCAGACTATAATTGTGTGCCGCCATAGCCTAAGGGTTGTTGACATTCCATTGCAATGGGATGCGAGAAATACAAAGGGGTGTTTCAGTATTAGGGTACAGAATCATCAAAGGTGGTCCAGTTGTGATTGGGGATTCTTCTGAAGTTGTGGGAGAAGAGTCAGGGGGTGTGTGGTATTGACGACTGCACATTTGTAGAAGAATTTATTCCTTGCTAGTGAGGAGGATAGTACGATCTACAGGAGTGCCCGGGTTTGGATATTGTCCCATATGTGGTGGGGTAGGATGCATCTCCTATTGGGTGTTCATCACCCCTTGGTGTGGAATGAGGTTTTACTGCACGGCTGGGGGTGGTTGTTGCACATATTGTTGTGGGGCCTATTGAGGGGCAGGCGGTGTTGGCAGATGTGGTCCATTTCTGGATTCTTTCATCCATTTAAAGTCAGCGATTTGAGGGAAATGGTGAGTATAATGGCCATACTCACCGCAAAGGGCACAAGGGAAGTTTGTCTGA
This sequence comes from Picea sitchensis, assembly GCA_010110895.2. Lineage (NCBI taxonomy): Eukaryota > Viridiplantae > Streptophyta > Pinopsida > Pinales > Pinaceae > Picea > Picea sitchensis. Next base: position 26,431 of record SNQJ01S0178181.1, on the reverse strand, counting down.
ATATTGTTGTTATTCTTTCCTTGGCGTTTGTTATTATTTCCCCCTTGGAGGTTATGATTCCCCTAATTCTGGTTTCCCCCGATAGGTTGGTTCTATTGGGGGTGATTCTCGCCTGGTCCTAGATTATTATTGTTTCGGTTTTTTTCCTTTATTTTTGGCATTATTCGAATGATGGGTTGGATTTTTTGTATTTAGGTGTTCAAAATTTTGATATTGTTGAATGGGAGAGGGATGAAAAAAATTAACCCCAACGTGTGCATGTCCTGGTGGTGGAGCCATGGGCTGTGGAGTGCCAGGAAATGGAAAGTACATATTATTTTGTGGCAATGATCCACAGGGTACATAGGAAGGTGTATCTCTTTCACTGGTGCTTAGGGTGTAAGCTGAGGTAGAGGGGGTACCAAAACTTGGTTGGATAGATGGGCGTATTGTGGGTGCTGATGGGGGTTCACTTATGGGTGAAGGAAGGGAAACAAGGTATGGTTGTTGATAAGGGGGAGGAGGATAGTAAGGGGGTCCTCCATATACCAACGAATATTATGGTGGTCCAAACATAGGTGGTTGTTGGGGGTGTGGATTGTGGTGTGTTGTGGTACCAATCAATCCATCCGTGGAGTGAGACATCTCAGGTTTGTCCTGGCCAAATGGAACGAGTCTCGGGGCATCACGTAGTACCATATATAAGTATCTTGACTATGAATAAATGAGTTTGAACTATTGATCCTTGCCGATGGCTTATTTTTTAGACTGGGGGAAGGTGGAAGCCACATCCTTGGCAAGGAGGGAAACAAGTGATTTGAGAAACCAATTTAGGCATTGTTGCTTGGTGGCTTCATCTTTGCATACACTACGTCGTCGACGCCATTCGTGAATGTGGTCAGCGATGTGTGTGGAAGAAGTTTGTTTAAACTCTGAGAGCAGTTCGAGACCATTGTCATGACCGATTGGTAGTTGAAAGAAGGTCAAAAATGATTTGGCCAAAGATTCAAAGGTCACATGGGACCCATATTTTTCTTCTACATACCACTTGGTTGATGGGCCATTGAGCATGCATTGGAATAACCTCAATCGGACAGAGTCGTCCATGATGTTGTTTGAAGAGCACCATAAGTGGAAGGTCATGATATGGTTGGTCGGGTCATCTCTCGTTTTTCCTTCAAACTTGGGGATGTTTGAAGGTAGTTTGGTAGGCATTGTAGGCCATGTGGGATCATGCAAAATAGGATAATTGTTGAGCTTAGTCAGATCTGGTATGTTGCGGGAAGCCAAGTAAGGCATTTGGGGTGGCGGTGGAAGATTAGTTCCAACCATGGTGTGAGTTTTTTGTGTACCTGACCTGTGAGGGGGGTTAGGTGGGGTGGTACTTCCTCCTTGGGAAGAAGTGCGCCCCCCGCTTCCTTGTAAAGGAAAGCTAGTGGACAGTTGACCTTGGGAAGTGGACCCAAGTAAAGTGGAACCAAGCAAAGTTGATCCCAAGATAGTAGAACTCACGGGGGTGTGAGAGGGTTGAGCCAATGAGTTGGCAAGACTAGGAACTCCTCCTCGAATGGGAGGGAGATTTTGAAAGTGTCTAGAATGGCGAGAGTTCTGTGGGTCCCCTATGATGTCTGACTGGCAAAATGAATGTGTGCAACTAGTGATGAGAGTAATAAATGAACAAGAGACTTTGTATTAATTGGAACTTCACAATCTATTTCTCATTTTTTTTGTAATCACAAGAGCATCATAAATAAATCAATTGACAAAGAAGCATATATGTGCATAGGGGGATTTTGTCCATGTGGGAGAACAAAGAAAGAAAATGCTCGTTTCCTAAAAAAATACGTAATGTCCTTCCTCTCAAATAGCACTGGACCTTCCAATAGCACTCAATAGTGGGGTCTGAAGCCACTGGAAGAAGAACGAGTGAAGGATGAAATAATCAGTTATAATGAGGGGTAGAGGGTGCATATCCCAAAAGATCTAGCGATATTTCCCAATAGCCGCACAAAATCCAGTCAAGGTGCAATTGCAACCCACAATTTCCACCTGGGTAGATGTCCTAAAATTTGGTCACTAGGTACCTCGGTCAAAGTGTGACATTTAGATTTTCAGCCTCAGAAATGGGTCACGGGATGGATCCCGTCCAAGTGGTGGGTGCCTCAAGGGGGGACGCACAGAAAACCTGGACCTCAGCCTTTGAACCTTCATGGGTATCTCCCTACCTTATGGTGTTAGGAACACTTGACTTGGAGGATTTTAAAGTTCTCTATTTGACAACTTCTATTGTTTGAAGATGTGAGAACCAGATAACAGGGAGTTATTTGGATTCCTATCCCTGAAATCCTACCTAGACTAAAAACATTATTTTGGCACCTCCTGTGGAGGAAAACTTAGTGAGTTTTTAGAAAAAAATTAGATGTGGTTGTTCGAGAGATTGGGGGTGTGAACCAATCTCGTTTAAATTAAGTGGGAGTGGATAGTCTCGTCAAGAAAAGGGTGGGGAATTTCATAATCCCTTTGGAGGAAACCTACTTCAACCTCCATGATTCTAGATGAAACTATGTGAGTGAGTAGTGACTTTGTGTGTGAACAAGTGGAAGTGTGCCAAATTTTTAATAAGTTAGGTGTCACCTTGCTGCATGTGGACTTCATGTGGTCCTTACAAGTCTTGATTACCTAATTTACTAAATTCCATTGGTACAACCTTGCGGAATTTTAAAATCCATACAGAACTAGCATGTGGACATATGGGTCCTTACCAATCCTTTAACTCCCTAGTGTGATTTAATCTAAGAAAACTTCAAAAAATATCCTAGATTGTGGACATGTGGGCATGTATGGGCACGTTAACAAACTTTTAAACTTCCCTAGTGATGTAATCTAAGAAAGTAGATTAAAAACTATCCTATCTTTGTAGCATGTGGGCATGTATGGGCCCTTACAATTTAATATGTGTTTGAAAAAGAAACTAAGAAGAGTCCCGAGGGGGTTGTTGTCCTCTCCTAAATATTTTGTATTTTAAGGGAGATGAAATTTCCCCTCAATAGTTTTTCTGATTCTCAAGATCGTTCTATGGCGCGAGAGAAGAGCATACTCAATAATTGGCGTTCAATTTCCAGTCTCAATGCAAGTGATTATATATGTGATATAGAATGATTCCAACTTAACTTTAATCAAAGAAAGCCATTCATGTGGAAAAATGACAGAAAAAAGAGGATAAATATAAATTTTAACCCCCTAAGTGCCTATGTTTTGACTAACCCTTCATGTGGAGAGGGAATCTAAGTGTTGTTCATATTACAATTTGCATAGAATCAATCTTAAGAAGGTTATGGGCTTTCAACAGATCACAAAAACCCTTACAATGTGTGAATTTCTGGACAGACGCGCAGGCCGCAGAGTAGATAGAGGCACGTCTGGCACCAATGTGCAAATCAAAAATGACCTTTTGGCGCAGGTGCAGAAAATGCGCTAAGAAACACAGTGAGTTTGGCGCACGTGCTTGGAAGACATGCATGTGAGTTAAAAAACCTGTGCACTTTCTGTTATATGACCAAGAAGAAAATTTCAGATGAAAATCTCTTAGCTCAGCTCCGAATTTAGCTTTTTGTAAGCAGGCTTGGGCCGGTTATGGTTCCTGCAAGTTAAATAAACCAAAAAGAAGTGCTCAAACAACCCAAATGGGGAGGAAATTGATACCTATCCCTAGTGGAGTCGTCAATCTATTGTATCCCTTTTTTCACCTAAATGAGCAAAAGAGGGACACTTACAAGTCCAGTTGGGTTAGCTAGACAAGACATAAGTGAGTGTAAGAGTTAGAAATATCAAGCACAATAAGAAAATAAACAACTAATCTAATAACAATTAATGAAACTAAACTAATGTGCATAAGGGAAATAAAACAAAAGAAAGACTGATATTCATGCCACCAATGGATAGATTGTATTAGTGGGAAAACACCAAAGAGAAAGGGAGTCTTATGGGTCCCCTCTTCCTCCAAGGGAGGGCTCTTGAACCCCCAATGATTGAGCTCTTCTTACAAATAACAAACTAAAAGGAAATGGTGAAGAAATCCAAAGCTCATTCACTCAAGAGGTGATGTGAATGGCCCAATGAAATGATGCTCATATGCTCCAATGAGGAAAGAGTTTCCTTGTAGGAGAACAGAGGCATCATAACAATACAAATAGATTCTTGGAAATATAGTGCACCCATGGCCTCTTTTTATAGCAAATCTATGAGGCTTTATCCAACTGGTCTTTAGTGTAAACAAGGGGCCCTTTAGGGCACCTCTAGGTCTTTGACTAGCCCTCCACTCAGATTCATCTCGAATTTGGGGGTGAAATCGACTTGGGAGCTGAACTAGAAGTGGGTGGGAGGTCGACCAGAATCATTAATGCGTCGTTCTGAATTGTGTGTGGATTTTTGCGTCCACAGTCGCGCATCAAGTGCATGTGCGCTTTTCCAGAGTTTTCGACTGGCACATGTGCACGCGCTTCCTTTTCATTCTGAGCGCATGTTGATTTTATAACTGGCTGTATAGTTTTGGGCCTTTTGGAAATGCATTTTTTGGGCCATGGATGAACTAATAGTTTTTTGGACATGATGGATTTCTGTAACCATTTGTGGATGAAATTTCAGTGATAACAATGACATAAGGTCCAAAATGATGTCGAGACCCACAAGGTAAAAAAGGATGATGAGGTTTTGCTCACTGGAGATATGCTACATATTATGATGAGACTCGAGATACATGTTCTGGTTACATAAATTCTAGTGATGTATAGATTCACGAAAAAATCAACAAGTAAATGGTTAAGAGTACAAATGTACAAAAGCAATCTTGAAGATCATGCCAGAAGAATACCTCCCTTACTAAGAGGGAGTGTTGAAGTTTTGAGTAGCTTCGAAAGATATTCTTATTGTATTTGATAAATTCAAAAACCTAAAATAATAATGCTAAATCGTATTTGTAAATTCAGCCCCATTGATCCATTACAAAAGGAAAATACAAAGTAGAAAGTGACAATTGTACAAATCAGCCCTAACCAAGTTAAAAGAGGATGGTTCATTCGCTATATAAATGAGGCTAGGCACCTCATTTAGGACACACAACACACAAATTCTCTCAAGGAAAAGTTCACTAGCCTTAGAAGAACACACAACAAAGGGGAAAACATTAGACAAGAATAATACTCTTATAATAATAAAAACAAGAAGGAGAACAATAATCACAGTTGCTCCTTATCATAGCTATTGTTTGTGACCTTCCTAGAACAAGAGCCAAAATAAAAATACAATAATAAGAAATAGGAACAACACTGTTCTAGTGTTCTAATCAAGAATTCCTCCATGGTAACCTATCCAGAACAAGAAAACAAGAACAACGATATCTCCATGGTAACCTCCATGGAATTTATAAAATAACCTTCCCGAGACAAGAGAAAAAAGTATAATAGAATTTTGATAAGAACATATCTATGTCAACAAGAATAAAAGACAATATCATGGTAATCATCATATTATTACCAAGGTGACCTGCCTAGAATCAAAACAAGAATTATCTCCTAGAGGCGATGTTATTTCATCTTGTAAAAAAGTACAATAACCATTTATATCAGTAGTACTCACATGCTACCAAGTATTCATTGTATATAGCAGTAATAAAACCTTTCAAGGATTGTTGTCACAACTAGTAATGTAGAAATTATCAAACTTGATATGTGAAAATTGGAAACTTATTAATTTAATCAATCAAACCTGGAACCTGGAGTCTTATCTTCAAGAATGAGTGTTGTTGATTTTCTTTCGAGTCTCATTCCCTCAAGATGACAAGTATTATATTCAACTTGTCCCCTGTACTTAAGACAATATGATTTCTTAACAGAAACATGAGTTAGAGAATATAATGCAAATAAACTCTAAAATATCAACCTTAATCGATATAATACTTTGACTAAAGTTAGTTTCTAAATTTAACTTTGAAGAAAGGTTAGTATGATAATCCTTCAATAGATCGAAATACAACTAGGTGTTCATAAGATCACAATAATGCCATAACAACTAGAGGCATAAAAAAGCAATCAAACCTGGAGTGCCTTGTTCCGCTGAATGTGTTGGATCTGAGATCCCTTTGGATATACGATTGTTTCTTGGACAAGAGATCCCTTCTCCTACAATCTCACTCAAAATAGTGATACAGTTTAAAAATATATAAGTAGATACCTCTGGCAGCATCGACGGGTAGTGGCACCATCCAGCAAAAACAACAAGCAATGAAAAACCTTAAAACTTCACATGTTCTCCAAATTGTAATATAAAGGTAGCTAGAGATGCGCTAGGGTAAGGCACAATAGGAAAAACAATAATTAGTCCCAATGTTTCACATAAATATTTACTGCAACGGTGTTGGCACTACAACTAGTGCTACAACTGGAACTATAACTGGTGTTGTAACTCGCACTGAAACTGGTGTTGTAAATAGTGCTACAACTGACACTATAACTGGTGCAAAGGAACTGGCATGAAGGAATTGGCACTACAACTTCAGAAATTTGCAGATCTGATCCGAGGGAAAGATGCAACCTACTTAAGCTATCTTCTTAGTGGGTTTAGTAAGTTCTCAACGAGCTTGAAAATGGGGGAAACTGTTATGAAGGAAACCAACTTTGATACCATGTTAAAATTTTGGTATGCTTGTTTAACCATAGACAATGACACATCATTGTCACCCAACCATAGGAATTCCATATGCCACCCTTGAGCACACTAACCTTTAGTTAGAATAATTATGGAAAGTCTACACTAGAACCAATATATAAACCCTATCCACAATAATTTTGCAACAACAACACAATATCCATACAAATATAGTTTACCTTTCACCAAGAGAAGCACAAGAGAGATACCAGAAATACTTCTACACCATTCCTCCATACTTGTGTCCTCTCCAACTACAACTACATCTCTCTAAACTTGTGACCTATATACCATTGTAGTTCCTCCTTATACTTGCGCACTCTCTAAGTGAGTGAGTGTACAAATGAGCTAAGGCATCACTGTATTTATACTTATTCTGCTAGTGAACTTTTCACACAGGGTCAACCTGTCTTTTCTCGCAAATATAATTTACTTTGAATTATCTGGCAGGGCCGACTTCTCTTTTTGGGTTTCTTGTTTCTTTAATATTATTCTCCTTGGGACGACTTCTCTTCTAGGGTTTCCACACATCTGTTTAATGATTCTTTTACTTCCAGAATATTTTAATCTAAGTACAAAGGTTACACTTAGAGGTTAATACCTCTCATAGCTACCAAAACATCAACACTCCAAACAAATCTTTCAGAGAAAGTGTTAGCGATATTTCTTGTAAGGGGGATTAGAACGCAAATGAAGGGGTTAAAAACCCACTTGTCCAAAGTTTCGGGCGACAATGCACCCGTGGTAAGCAGGGAGCAAGTCCGAGCGGTCTAGATTTGAGCGCCTAGATCAACGACGCATGTTGGATTCCGGACCCCCCTTGCCTTTCTACCTTTAAGCTGGGGGGGGGGTCCGGAATCGGGGGCGCACCTCTCCAACGGTCCAAATCGGCGCGCCCGGATCAACGGCGATGAAGACCATTACGGACACCCCCCCTCCTTTCTACCTTTAAGTGGAGGGGGGGTCCGGAATCATGGACGCAGCTTTCAGCGGCCACGATCAAGGAGCCTGGATCAACGGTCCATCAACGGCCTCATCCCTCTCAGCTACCCTGTCTTTAACCCCGCATGGGCCCGTCTCCCGTCATGTCATCCCCCTGCCCGCTTTTCCCTTGCCTCCATGTGTCACCGTTCACCCCTCTCTCACGCTTCCATATGGCCTTGTCCTCGTCTCATCATCCATTTACCGCCCACCACGTGTCCCGTTCCTTTCCACGTCTACCCCCTTGCCTCTTGCGCTCGATCCCTTGCCAAGTGTCTCTTATTCAACCTTCCTCGCCTTCCTATCTGTTCAGGCCTCATCCACATAATCCAATGCCACCACCCCTGTCATGCGCCCCATCCTTCGCACTGGCCTCTACGCATACCCTTCCTACAAGCCGTTCAGTTATTCCAGGTGGCGGCGTGAGGAGTACTCCATATACCGAAATGCTGAGTTGGTTGGGTCGTTCTCAATCCCGATGTTGCAGTTATTGAAGCAGTTGGTGGTGGTTAGACATCACCTCCGCATTAATGAGAAAGCACGGCCATAAATTTAAGGCACGTCGATTCGCCGTTGGAACTGTCAAAGAATTAAGATTACGTCTGACATAAGTTGCACGATCTTTCAGATGTTGACTGTCAGAAGCCATGCAGA
>SNQJ01S0178180.1:36740-54777 GCA_010110895.2 Picea sitchensis | reverse complement strand
ATTGACTCTGAGCCTTTCCAATCTAATACCATGTTAAAATTTTAAGCATATAAGAAAGAACAAAGACATGATATAAATAGACTCTTATGTAAAATATATATGTTTATTATGATAGATTCAATTAATACAATGGGAGTGCTTCCCTTTTTATCTCATTTATTGGGTAGTTGCACTACCCATACAACCTAACCACCTAATTAATCATGCCTAACATACTAATATTAAAGTGACCATTGCATTTGTCATATTGTAATAAAGAAACCCTTATATTGATTTATATTAGAGTGTTATTGATCCAAGTGGATAGGTGGCCACCCACTTATTCCACCCATTCATAATGGTTCCACAACTTGGATGTTCTACTACAATTTTTTAGGTTCTGAACATCTAATGAATTTTTACGAATTTCCCTTACATTTTTGGTAGTTGACATAGTCCATGCAATGAAATACTAACAAATACATAAAGCATGGAATCAACTTTGTAAGGGTACAAGAGACACCCTAAACAAAGTTTGCATGCAAAAGTTGCACCTCGGGAAGTTTACATATCAAGTGGCCACCTCGGGGCCCATATTCATTTTTCCAAATCATCATATAGGGTTAGGGTTTTTTCCTCTCAGGGATTCATACTCTATGTTAAAAAGGAAAACTTGGCCTCTTGTAATGTTTTCTTGCGACCGAGTGTAGCTAGAACATCTTTTTCAGAGATAAGCTACCACCATTATAACTAGTTTGTGTCCATTTACATTTTACATTCTTTTTATATTTCATTCACCAATAGAATTTGGTTTCATTGTATTATTGTACTCTCTAAAATATCTCGGTTTGTTTCCATTTATATTTATTCCTTCATTTTTTTCTCTATATAATTTAAATTAGTGTTATTAGAGTAACTTGCTCTACCTACTCTTTCTTGTTTCTCCATTCATGTTCTTAATGAGGTTAGGGTATAGGTAGATGGTCTTGAACAAACTAAGCTTGGGGAAGACCACTCTCATTGACCTAAGTAACCTCCCATGGAAAAAGAAAAGGGAGATGACAAAGCAATATATCTCATCATATTCTTGCTTGAGGAAGACCTCACATGAAAAAGGAATGAGATGATGGACAATTTCACTAGATCCTTTAATGGCTACCAATGGTAGCATAGACACCTTAAACAAGTAGTCATTTTGGAGGTGAAACACCCTTCAAGATACAAGTTAACTTTGACATTCCTTTATTTGAAGGTTGTATAAACTTAAATGGTTTTGAAAAATGGTTAAATTTGTTAAAGGGTTCTTACTTTGTTCAAATTTTTTCCAATAGAAAAAATATCACCTTTGCACTTCTTAAATACCTTTCCCATGTCAAATATTGGTGGGATAGTTACAAGGAGAGACAGGCTATATATGAGTCTACAACATTTAGGACATAGTCCATTTGGGTAGCTTTTGTTGATGCCCTCAATAAGAATTCTACCATGTTGAAAACTATGATAACTATTACACAAGATGGACAATTTTGTGCTAAAAGAGAGACTGGACGACACTAGAGTATACCAATGATCCGAATTTTATGAGAAGAACGAAATGACTACAGATTATTAACATATGCTTAACACAGAATAACAAAGATACAGTAAAACTGGTTTTCTATTCAATAAGGAAATACGCTGAAATTGTAAAATGCAGCAGAAAACAAGCTTGTTGGAATGGTGGTGGCTTATCTCTGAGAAGAGATGTGACGGTTGCGCTCATTCGCAAGAACATGATTACAATGAGGCTCTGAAGGATTTTTTACAATAAACAGTAGTGTCAAAAACCATAGACATCCAAAAACCTAACCCTAGGAGATGAAGCGCCAAAAGTCATGTGGGCCCCGATTGGGTAGGTCAGTACATCAACTTCCCGGGGTTGTAACTTTTGCATACGATCTTTATTTTAGGCGTATGATAGCCTGTTGGAAAGATCTATCACTTGATAAAGAAAATCCAGGACTCGAAAAATGGCTAAAAATAGTAAATTACCAAAATTGTCAGAAAGTTGTTTTGAGCCAGTTGGAAAAGGTGGGTGGCCACTGATATCCACTTGGATCAATCCTCCCTCCTTGAAAAGCATTGATCTCCATTGTGTTGAGTTCCCCCATCATATGAGGAAATTTCTGTTGAATTTGGCCCTGGGGGAGCCACTTGCCTTGGTGCAGGAGCTGCCATGCTTTGACGACTCGATAAAGATGGATCCTTTGTTGTCGAGTGCCCTTGATCTGTGTCTCCACAATATTATCACTAGATTCTTGTTATATGCAGTCGAGTTTGAGATCTGTTGGTGTCAACTATTTTGCTACGTCTGAGGTGTCCAATAATGGTGGGAAATAAGGCCGAAGGAGGTCCATGTTAAACGTTGGGTGCAGGCAAAGGAAAGGAGGAATGTTGAGCTCAAAAGAAAGAGGCGTTAATGAAATGATTACTAAGGACTAGTCTCCACTAAAATAGAACAATAAAAATGAAAACCTGAGCACCCTTATACATGCAAGAGAAACTGGCTCAGGCCATAATGTAACCAATATAGATGGAAAATCAATGCATATAGGAAAATATAGTATGAAGAAATTGATTCCACTGAGAGAATACCCAAGTCTTAAACCACTAAGAGACTAGGTATGTGGAGGTCCCTGGGGGATAAACCCTATAAAAATATGCACATAGGCATAAGTTAAAATCCATGTTAAAAACCTTAACCTCCAATAAAAAAAAGATGACTCCGAGACTAATAGGTATAGCAAGTCCATTGCATAGAGGGAAATGATAATGAAGATAGGAAGGGGAGCCACTAAGTTACTACACTCTAAAGAGATGAACTACCTAGGAGAATCGTACCCCATGTAACTAAAGAGAAGAAGAGAGAATCCCCAAACATGATCATTGTTTGAAAGAACCACTCACCACTAGAACTCAAAATTCAAATCAACAAAAATAACACCAAGAACCTTCCTTTGCTAATGTAATAACCTAAGGGGTCCATTCAAAAACATCCAAGTTAGACACCATACTAAAATGAAGATGAAATAGTAAACATCCTCCATGGATCACAACAATGGACATAACATTGGCCAATAAAATTGAAGTGACATATTAATGGTTGTGAAAGGAGCCTAGTAGAACATGTATGAAGCGGCTAGGGAAAAACCCCGCTGCCATCCTCGATAGCCCTGAATCTCTTCCTGTGATGCACAAAATACTGAAAGGGTAGAGGCTTCTCAAAGAAGAAAACACTTTATTAACAACAAGTGTCATATATTTTGTGTATGAACATAGGATAATAATATCATTGTGAATATTGGACTTATCGTACAATCATGATGTATTATTGGTGAATATAATTAAAAAGAAAAAGAATCGATATTATTAATATAAACGGGTGGCCCATTTAAATCGGTGGTGACTCATTCACATAACAATTATTGAAATTCAACCTATAACAAGTTCATCAAATCATAGGAAGAACATGCTATATTTGTAGACTATCCACCATATATAGCATAGATTTTGATGGATTAACATGATGCTTGAAACCATAATTTATAGTACAAGGTAAATGTTTATTCTCTAATCATCTTTGATTATTTTGAATTGTTGGGAAATAAGAGAGTATACTATTTGTATTTTCAATTAAGTAGAGAGGGTAGAGATATATACAAGTTTATCCAAAGTGGAGAAAGGAACAAATAAATGTTGCAGGGAGAGAAACTTGTATTAATTCTTAAAGTTTTCTATGTAATTATTGAATTAAATCTATATATGATCATATGTATTTTTTATTCTAAGAAGAAGAGGGGAAACTTAAGATATTTTTTAAATTCTGACTTTATTTTAGATTCAAAGAAAAATTCTAAAAAGAAGAGGGGTAGAAATAAAATATCTATGAAGGAATTGTTATTATCTTAGAAAGAATAAATTATGTGTATAAACTAGGTTCTCGGATATTTTATATGAGGTGAAATGTGGGTCATTATTCTTTATTAGAGTGAAGAAAATTGCTAACTCCAAATATAGGCAACAAAATTAATTTAAAATGTTTATGTCGAGTAATTGGATTTTCAAGATTGAGTAGAATCATAGAATACTTAACTCAACATGGAAGTGATTCATGAATTTAGGAATCACACTTATTCAGGAGCTGGGAAATCAAGTAGTTTGGGAATTCAAGAATTTAGAGAGTTTCATTGATTCATGAATTTTAGAATTTAGAGAATTCAAGAATTTATTTGGGAATACTACCCTTATGAGGGTGATGAGACAACTTGATGAAGTGCTTGCATGATTTCTAACTATGGAGGAGTGAAGTTACTTAAGAATAATTTTTCATTTTATGTTTGTGTTGTCACTTTACTTTCTAATGTTAAGAGGAAGTGTTGGGAGTATAATGCTTCAATATAACTCAAAGATAACATGTCTTTTATTATAATATGATAAGGCAACGATCACTTTGATATTAGTATGTTAGGTGGTTATATTGTATGGGTAGTGCAACTACCCTATGAATGCAATAAAAAGGGAAGCACTCACATTGTATCAATTGACTATATTCTAATAAACATGTGTATTTTACACATGAGTATGTGTCTGTCATGTCTTTGATCTTTCTTGTATGCTTAAAAGTGCAATGCATTCTACCATAAATAAAGCAATTGATAATAATGAATTAAATTCCCTCACTTTAGTTAGACTTGCACATAGTTTTTTATTTTCCCAAGGAAAACCTCACAAAGAAACCTAGCAGGTGTTTTTCCACATTCATGGATGACATTCCCATCAATGTAGACTAGTGTGCTTCACTAAAAGGGATTTGAATCAAACATTATTGACATGGACTTAACCAAATTCCCATCAACCTTGGAGACAACTAGTTGAGATAACCCCTTTTGATTAGACTTACACACATACATGCATGTGCACACACACACAATCTATTTATTTATCCTCACTTCTCAATCTCACATATATTAAATCAATTTATTTTAACATAAATCCACCACTCGAAATACATTTAATATAATAATAAAAACACACATTTAATATAATAATATTAACATGCCACTTGTAGAGTGTGCATGTATAATTATAACCTGTAGTACCCCACATGTGCACTAGTACAAAACCAATATGTACCCTAAATACTACCTACGTTTTCATAGCACAACATCACGAATTGCCGGATAAAAAAACATTTTCACAATTAAAACATGATCATGATAATATGTCATCACACCCTATGATACTATATGCTCTTTTATTTCATGAATAAAAGTGCATACAAGTAAATACAATCAAGAAGCTATGCAAATTCATAGAAAATTGTCCACCACTTCATCCATACTCCACCATTTTTAACCGCCAACAATCCATGGCATGGGTCCCTCTATCGAGAATAGTCACATATCTATCCACATCAAATGGACATAATGACTCATTCCACTTGAGAATGCAATACACATTGAAATTCATCATCATAGCTCCAAGTAAGTACAAGTAAAACTCTAGCCATATTCTTGACTTTTAGAAGATTGGTCGACTTCATGGCCCTCGTTATCTTGAAAATCCTCAAGGCTCTAGGAATATGAAAAACTATATAATTTAGGCATCTTGAAAGGCTCTATGGTCCTAAGCATCACATAATTCTAGATTAATTGGTATAGAAGTAGTACGCATGTTATATCTTGTCCCCAACACGTGTTATGGTATTAATGGATATTTTGTGGGTATGGGCTCCCAAAATATTTGGCACTCAAGTGGATTTTTGGCAGGAGTGACTATTCTATCAAGCTCTTGCTCGCATCACATGAAGAAAATATCAATCCATCACATATATCAAATCCTCCTCATCTAGTGACCAATAATATGTTTATCATCAAACACATGTTATAAACAAAAGCATAATATTTTATCATATAAGTGGTAATATCAAGATGATCATAATCCCTAAAATTTAAAAATTATGCCATCAAAACATAGAAATAAATGTCTCATTATAGCCTACATATATAAAAAATTGTTCAAGATAAGAGAGAGAAGTTTATGTCCCTCTGAGATAATAATAAAAAAGAAAAGTTTATGTCCATAAATGTAAGAAAAACCAATAATAACAACTCATTTGATGTCTCAAATAAAAGAAATGTACTATAAAACATAGTATCTAAGTCATCTCATGCTAAGCCCATGAATCATAAGAAAACAACATAAACATAATGGGTTACTACACAAGGCTCATGTCAGACCCGATCACCTCTCTTGGGTCAACATCTGAGAAGATCTTCCTTGATGCTAGTCTATTTAAGATTTAAATAACACCTAACTACTTAGAAAAGGTGAAATATTTCCTACAATGACGAAAAGTGCCCAAAGGCATTCACAAGGTGAAACAACAAAGCCTCATCTAGAAATCACTCAGGTTCAAAATCTTGGTAAGGTTGTTATACAAAATCAATATGGATGGAAAACATAGGTAGTGTGTGCAATCAATATAAAGTCAACATATCGTATATCATGATGAACTGGCCATTATGTGGGGTCACTTCTACCTAACATGGATGGCTCAAAATATCCTTTCTTGAGGACTATTATGGCCTGCAACCCACCATTCCAGTGAATTAGGAGATGATGTCTTGAGGCCAACAAGTTGCATATGGAGTGTCCAAGGAGCAGATGCATAAATAGAGCCTCTTACCACACACCACCATTGATTGGCAGCAACAACGACCACCACACCAACTTGGCACACAGAGGAAAGCAGGTTTTGATCCATGAGAGCCTTAAAATTAGGGTGTCATGGTAAGTGTCCTTTTAATAACTGAAGCATTTTGAGCATGTTGTGAAGGGTCCTTTCTTGATTTTGAAAACATTTGCTTGAAACTATGCATTTTTCTTCATTTCACCTTGGTGGTTGATGTGTTGTCCTAGTAAGTGGGTCAACCTCAGGAACCATTTCCTGGGGTCTCATTGAAGATTCATCATACCATTCTTGTACATACTTATCACTTTCCATATTTCTTCCCTTTCGTTTCCTCTGTCTTTTTTGGGTTTTAGAGCATATTGACCCAAGAAAGAGTTTAACACCTCATTTCATGGGAAGAAGGGGCTAAAGTCCTAGAGGTGTTGTGGCTGGAAAAAGATAAAAACATGATTATGAACTTTCCAAATTATCTCCCAAAGAGGTCTTTAGAGCAATGAAATGCTTCTCCATAAATCAGAGACTTGTCCGTTACATAACTAATAAATGTCACACTTGTTGAAAGAGAATGAATTTGTGGTGTCTTTTACTTTCCTTGCATGTAGTACTCAATATTGTTCCTAGATTCAGAATGGAGATGTGGTACTCTTTACTTTCCCCTTGCATATAGTACTCAATGTTCGGACCTTGATCAATTAATGGAAAATAAAGGAGCTTGGGAAAAGGTTGCATTGAGAAACAAGGATGCAACACACCCTCTACAAAGCACCCATAAATGAGACAATATGAGCCCTTGTATGTCCAAGGAAACCCAATGCCCAAAAGTAACACACCCATCCACTTCATACTATTTTACATGACTAAGAGAGGGTATCTCTAGAAACACTCCTTGACTTGGGATTGATCTACCCAATAGGTCACCATGACGACCCTTCCATACTTAAATTTGGAAAGTTGTATAATGTCTTTGAGCATTTGTTTATTTTTGAAAAGGGAGGTTGATGCACATGTGTTTGGGTGGATTTCTTTTATTAGATATGGCTTACTTTGCATGATACATGTGATTTATAGACCCTTGTAGGGTGTACTTATTTGTCTTTTCAGGACCTTTCCAGTTGAAAGATTTTCCATGGAGGGACTAGCTCACTTGGACCTTCATAGGGGCTTGAAGCCACGGGTTGGATGATGTGCCCCACAAGATGGGAAAAGGACCTTAGAGCCATTACACACTTGAGATGATGGGTGTTTCCTTTGGAGGCATTTGGAAACCACTTGATTATGGCATGCTATCCCTTTCCACTAGGGCGTTGGCCTTGACCCAAAATGTCACCTCTTAAGATTGAACATCATGAGAGGCTAGGGTTTCATGGGCTTGATGGATCTAGAAGGAAGATGATGTGGTTTGAAGAAGGAATATGCATGACATGACACTCCAGAGCATGAGAGATGGACACATGGCCTTTGGAAGGCCAACGATTTGCATCTAGAGGCTCAACGTCTCTTTTGAGGCCCTATCGTCCCCATTTAGAGCATGGGATCACCCTTTTAAGGGATTATTTAATGTAATTTTGTAATTTTAAGTTGTAAAGGAAAATAGAGAAGGTCGAATCTCTCTAATTTTATGTTGAATTTTGTAAAAGTACTCTCTAATTTTATGTTGAATTTTGTAAAAGTAGACAAATTAGGGTTAGATGACCTCATATAAATAAAGGTCATATAAACCTCATTTTACATCATGTGCTTGAGAATTACATACTCTTTTGGATGAAATATTCACCCTACTTGGGAAAGTAGCTCTATCTCTCTTTGGTGCAATTTTGGATGCTTTCACTTGTCTATTTGACGAAAAGGCTAGGTGATCTCTATTGATGCTTGTTTCTTTGCAATTGTGATGGAATATTCTTGATAAAGAAGGGGTTTTCATGTTATCTCTTGAAATTGGTAAGGAATTTCTTCATATTGTGTTGTTTATTCTAGCTGCGCTCTCTTGATGCTTTTTCTTTGCGATTGTGGTGGAATATTCTTGATAAAGAAGGGGTTTTCATTTTATCTCTTGAAATTGGTAAGGAATTTATGCATGTTGTGTTGTTTATTATTTTTCAAGGTTAATTTGTCTAAATCCTTGGAGGAGTATAAGGGAATACACCCTCCATCAAGATCTATCTTAGTTGTCATTGAAAAAATTATTTTGCAAAGGTTGCTACAAGCAATAAAAGGGCTTACACCCTTGTATATTTACCTTGCTAGGGTTAGTTTTCTCCAGGGAGTAAAAAGGATTACATCCCTATAGAATTAATAAACCCTAGCTCATTCACAAGAGACTCCATTTCCCCAAATGATAAATCACTAGTCTAACTTCATTGGAGATTGAATATTCATGCATTGGTATACATAATTTCTTGAGATATTGCAATTGTTCAAGTTGGAATTAATTCTTCATGTTATAAGCTCTCTTGTGCCCTAGGGGCATCTTGATTGACCAATTGATTCTCAATCTCATTATAAATTTATGCTCCAGCCAATAGGGTTGCAACAAACTCATCTTTATCTCTTGGTTTACTCACTATTTTACCACTAAATTACACTTGCAAGATGCTATAATTAATCTACTAGTTGTTAGCTATATTTTGGGTGGATTGCTTGTTGATTTTGGTGGCTATAATTTTCTGTTGTAGCATTTTTTTTCTACATCCATAAGGATGTTACAAATCTTGTTGATAACACTAATTAATATCCCTCTAATCACCATCAAAATCTTGTTTTAATCATTGGAGGTTTAACTAGCCATTTCTAGCTTTGTTTCCAACATCTTGTACTTGATTTTGATGGTTAAATTTGCAGCTCTTATTATCATTTGTTGTTGATATATATATATTTCCATACTGCTGCAATTTGGTACAACAAGGTTTCTTTCTAAATCCGCTTTGGTTTTAAGGCATCTATTGTTTTATATTGTCTTGTTTTGTGTAGGGCTAACATTGTTTTGCGGGTAGATCATCTTTGGCAACCATTTCCCTTCTCACAAGATTCTTTCCCAAGATTCATATCCACATTTTACCTTGACCTATAGGGGCACCTCTCATATACTTTCACTTTCCATCTCAATCCCCTAGGGTCACCCGGGATTTGCCCCTTGTGGTGATTTCATCATCACTAAAGTGAGGGGAGTGTCTATCTAAGGTGAAAGTGGGTAAATACTCTCATAGTTGTCATACCTTTGTGTTTTGAGTTGGTATTTTCCCAATCTATAATAACGTGGCCAACTATATTTAAAGGATATTTTAATTGGGTCAAGAAATCATAACAATGAAAAATAATCAAGGATGTACAATGCCCAGAGTTGAGAATTTAATAAAATTCATCTAATTCCTCCAGTGCAACCCTTTGAACATTAGGGAATAGAATTCCTCCGAACTTTTGTACCTATGAACATGACACATGTTTAGTATGCCATTATTTCTACTAACATGTTCACTAAATGGAATGAAGCTAGAGTCATTAAGATAGAACCTCATTAATAGATTGAATTATTAGTGAACATTAAATAAAATTTTCAATATAGCTTCTTCCAACAAGTATTCATTCTTAACACTTGATTACAGATAGAATTGTTGTTCAGGGGGAGAGAGAGAAGAGAGCTTATGAATTTCTCTAAGGACTCCAATTAGTTTCACTTTAATCCGGAGGAGTGAGAGGATGAGACAAACTTTCTATCTATAAATGGTTCTCACATAATGGTATTGCACACAAATAACCAACAAAAATCCTTCCTTGTCTCTAAAAAATAGTGAAACAATAACTCTATGTGTTAGAGGAAGTAAAAACCACTAAGATCTATTAATGATTCATTCAAAGTTAATGCAATCAATGAAAATAAACCAAACAAAAAAACGCAGGTTGGGGACGACACTAAAGGAGGGAGGGAACGACCGGTATCACTTTCACGAGCCCCACATCCTATCCCGCTAGGGAGATATCCATTCCTTTCCTTCCTGATTGTGTCTTATTGGCACCTAGTACCCTGATGATGAGACTAGTGAGACGAGGCTAGTGGAATTAGTGTGTGTGTGTATATAAATTACTAGTGGAGTTAGTACACACACACACACACACACACACACACACACACACACACACACACACACACACACACACACACACTAATTCCACTAGTAATTTGTTAATCAATGAAATATCAAACATGAATGATTACCTTTATTGTATGTGTTGGTGATCTACCATACTCAAAATCTTCAAGGATTCATCCTCTCTTAGGATACAAGGGGTCACTTGGTCTTTAGTGGTGTGAATGCAAGATGTGCACTCTAAAATTTCGCAACAAAACTATATATAAATCCAAAGATAGTATAAACACCCAATCCAAAGATGGTATAAACACCCTTAACCCATATGGAGGAGAATCTTAAGTAGAGTGAAGAGGCCTCATAGGTTTTTTCTTCATTAATGTGATCCATTACTTCATGAATTCCAAAATATTTGTGGTTTATCCTCTCAAACATGATTAATATTGACTATATCAAACATAATGTTGCTTGGGCTTTTTCTGGAAATAAATTGTGTATAAATTATCTGTAAACTAACATGGATATTCCATTAGAACGGTTCATCACAACATATTTGATAAATAACTGAAATATTTGTTATTAAGGCTATTTTTCCTTTAGATTTATAGAATATTTAGTTGTCGATTTTATGCCTATGTATGAAATAGATAAAATGAAAAAAATAGGGAACAATAAAATACAATCACACCATCCACAAATGAACACAAGATGTGGCATGGGAAACCCAATATGGGAGAAAACCTGGCTAGAAGGTGAGGTTGTTCTACTCTCTTTTCTCTGGTATAGAAATGATGCAAGTACAAAGAAAGAGGCACAATTGTGATGATCCAAGTCCCATCCTTCTTGGGATCAATTATGATGGGTAACTCAGAAGGTGAGTTACTTGGTCAAATCACATCCTGCTCCAACAACTACTACAACTGATTCTTTACTTCATTTTCTTCTAGAATGGACTGTCTATACAACCCAATATTTGGAAAGGGGGAGTCTAGAAATAATTGGATTTCATGCTCCACTTCCCTCTTAGGTGGTATCCCTTTAGGATCCTGGAACACTCCTTTGTATACTTGTAGCAACTCCTCCAATTGATGTTTATATTCTTTAGCACACCCCTCTAGGGTTTCCTTCACTCCCATTGACTCATCATCAAATTGATTTTCTCTTAAGAAAATGAAAACATATTTCTTACTAGAACTAATCAACTTCTTGGCTTGGTTGGCACTTACCAGCAAGATCTTTGATTTTTTATTTATGTGCGTTGATGATGTAGGACTTCCCATCCTTGATCAGTTGGTATTGGTTGGATATCCGCATGAATATTGCATCCATCATATACATGTAAGGGCTTCCAAACACTACTCCACATAAACTAAGGGGTACTACATCCAATTCTACTTCATCAATAAAATGAACACTTATATATAATTTAATCTTACATTGTTTTGTTACCTTTATCTGTGCATCTGTGTTTACCCAACCCAATGGATATGGTCTAGGATGGTTGTGAACCTCCAATCCAAGCTTGTTGACCAGATCCATTGCGATGAGATTAGCCTGTGAACCAGAGTCAATTAAAGCATCTATCTTGGTCTTCTTCAACTAAATCTTGATGTGGACGAGCTTGGTCATATATTTCTCTTCATGGTGATGAAGGATACTTAGATTCACCTCCTTCTGCATAGATGTGCAGACAATATTTTCATCCACATATGAGCTACTTTCAACCTAATTGCTTGAATCTTTGACTAGAAGGTTCTTTTTCTTTTTTTCCTTCTTGCAATTCTTCGGGTTCGGCTCTGGATTTAGTTTCCAACATTTTTTCTCTATGTGTCCATAAGTATTGCAATGATTGAAATGGTTGTTGGTATATTTACTCTTTTGTGTAGTGGTTGTTGTATTCTTATATTTTTCCCCTTTCCACTTCTTCCTCCCCTCCTTGGAAGATTCCTGGTGCTCTTTCTCCTTCCAACCACTTGGATGACCTTTCTTTTGGTCTATGTTTTCTAGGTATTGTGCCTATGCACACATCTCATCCACCATCCTTGGCTTGAAGAGCACCACCTACTTTCATAGATGATTGTGTAAACCCCCCAAATAATTGAGGAGTACCTTTGGGTTCTTGGGAGATATACCCAGCATGATGGTCATGTTTCTAAACTCGGTGGTGTACTCTTATACATTATGCCCATGCCTTTGCCTGAAGTAGTGCCACTAGATCCATTGGTCCTCTACATACTCGATAGGGTATAATTGGGAATTGATGAGGGTTTTGAAGTCCTCCCACCTAGTTACTGGCGGATCACCCTCCATCCTAAGTTTTTATGTGTGGCTTTCCCACCAAGTTAAAGCATCGCCCTCTAACTTCAATCTATCAAATGAAATCTTCTTCCCTTCGTCTATATGGTGAATGCCAAAATAAACTTCTAGTTGTTGCAACCAATGATTCATTTTTAATGCATCGATATCACCTTGGTATGGCTTTATGTCCACTTTCACTTCCATCTTGAATAGTGATTTTGAAGGGATAACAACACTTGAACTTGACTTCCTTTCTCAGATTCCTTCCATAACTCCTTTCCCGAGTCTTCCCGATCTCTTGATTTCCCCTTCGATTTGATCTCTAAGTTACAACCTTCATCATCTCCAAATGGTCCAAGATTTCTTGCTAGAGCCACCATGAGGAAGTTCATATTGCGACTGATTTCAAAAACTTGTGCTTCCAACCACTCAAAACTCTCTTCTATTGGATCTCGAAGGTTATTATGAACAAACTCGTCCACCATGGCTAGGGTTTTTGTGACTTCTCGTTAAGTTAATTATTGTATCCTACAACTTCCCACAAATACACAATAAAAACTTGCTTTGATACCAATATGACCTGTAAAATGTTGTGGATATTCCACTGGAATAGTTCATCACAACAAATCTAATCAATAACTGAAATCTTTATTATTAAGGTTATTTTTCCTTTAAATTTCCATAATATTTAGTTACCAATTTTCTTCCTATGCATGAAATAGATAAAATGTGAAAAGTAGAGAATAGTAAAATACAATCACACCATCCATAAATGCACACAAGATATGCCCTGGAAAACCCAATATGGGAGAAAACCTAGCTAGAAGGTGAGGTTGTTCTTCTCTCTTTTCTATGGTATAGAAATGATGCAAGTACAATGAAAGAGGCACTCTCCATGGAGTTTCCTTTGACCTGTGGGATGTATGGATGCTACAAAATATCTCCTCCTTTGTTATTCTCACAGAATACCACTCTCAAATTTTTTGCTCACTTCTGGAACAAGATACGATGCAAAAGAATATAACACTTTCTCCTCCTAGTAGCATGATATTTAGCATAGCCCAATAGCCATCTAGGGGTAGGGTTTTGACTTCCTCAACCTTCAATTGTGATAAGGTTTTGGACCTTCTAGAATGTTCTTAGAAAATCCACTACATGGTCTCCCCACATGTCTAAGTAATGGAGGCTGGCATGGCATCCACTCACACCATGGTGATTAATACGGTAGGTCAACTTGTGGGAGGCATAACTTTCTCATTCGAACTCCACTTGGCGAATGGTCTGCACCATTGGAAAGGTATCAGTGTGTCGAATGTAGAATCTTCTTTCATAGTAAACTTTGGACCAAAAAAAATGTCATTTGATGCCTCAAAATGGCTCCAGAAGATTTCAGATGGTTTTTTGGACCCAAATTTCCAAATTTGGATCAGTCGTCAAAATGGCCCTGCAAGCTTATTCCTCCATTTTTTCCACCCAAAAAGTACTGAGATAGATGAAAAATAATATAATGATCTAATTTGGATCAATAAAAGTTTGGAACATGTGGACACTCCACCCATCATTAGGGACAAATAAAGTTGAAAGAATGATATAAAAGAGTGCTTGGGTGGATATTTATAGGGTTAAAAATTAAAGTTAACCATTGTGGAAAAAGAGTTACAACCCTATGTGAAAAATGATTAAAATAGTAAAGGAGACATTGGAAATAAAAACTATTTAATGCTAACATTAAATTGAAATTAAAAGAGAAGGTTAAAAAAAATAAAGTTTAATAAATCTAATTTGTTAAGTTTGTATTTCCAAGGAACGAAAAAGATGGCTAAAAATGAAAAGAAGGGTAAAAAAAGTGTAAAAAAGGGTAAAAAAGAAGAAGAGGGAAGAATAACATTAGATCCGGGGATAAAAGATAAAAATCAAACCAAGAAATAAAAAAGAAAGAAGAAATCAAATAATAATAATAATAATAAATAAATAAATAAAATAAAATAAAATTTATTAAAAAAAGAAGGGCTAATGATCAATACTATGAATAGTGGGTTTTCAAGATTTTTAATTTTGTAGCCATCTTCCTGATTAAAATTATTAGGATGTTTTTCAATTTCCAATGTTTCTTGAATGATACAAGAGGAGTAATAGGGTTCTAAAGATAGAATTTTAGTTTGGTCAAAGAAATTTAGATGATTATATTTGTGGGAGTGTTCGATGATCGTTGATTTAGAGATGTGATTATGGAAGGCATCAACTATATGTTCTTTGAGATGGGTTTTAATGATCTCTCAGTTTACCTATGTATGATTTCCTATAGGAGCAGGGAATATTGTAAACTCCTTGGCTAGGCATGAGATTAGATTTATCCTTAGTTGTTATGAATAATTGTTTAATGGTTTTATGGGGTTTAGAGAGAGTTTTAATATTATTTTTGGCTAAAATCTTAGAGATGTGATCTATAGTGCCTTGGATATAGGGAAGATAAATGAGAGCTAAGGGTGGGGAAGAGGAATGAGAGTTTTTATATTTAGAAAGGCGAACTGAGCGAAATGCCTCGTTGACTTAAGAAGTTGAATATTCATTGGCCACAAGGGCCTTAGTTAGGTGGTATTTTTCTTTCTCAAGGAAATGAGGATCATAAATTCAAATGGCTCGAGTAACGAGAGTTTTAAGAACGACATATTTTTGGGTAGGGTGATGGTGAGAATGGGCATGAAGGCATCGGTTGGTGTGAGTATTTTTCCTATAAACTGTTGATGTTTGGGCAGCATCAAAAATACATTCTACTAGATTAATAATTAATAATATGATGATTAATTATTAAACAATATTATTAATGTAATAATATATTTATATAAGGTATAAATATATATCATAAATAATTGTTTATGATGAGTGTTCCATATATATTTATTATCCAAGGGATGCATCCTTTCATGGATGGTCACCATATGTTCTATATATATGGAATTGTTCGACAACACAGGTATTCCAACAGAGGATGAACACCTTCAGTAACAACTCACATAACCAGATCAAAGATCAACACACCGATGTTTTCACGTGGTAAAATCCCTATGGGGAAACATCCACGACCCCAGCAAACGCGACCACTTTGAGTAGTTTATTAATGCAAAGAAAAAGATTACAGAGAGATTTTACAAGAGAGTTTCTCACAATCGATCATCGACAAATGACCCTCCATGCTCTTTAAATAGAGATCATGGACCAATCGGGTGTTAATCCATGGATCAATGGTCATTAAGATCGAGGAGAGTATGAATTGTCGGATCACTCTATGTTGGGAACATATCGTGACTGTCGGATTTCCTAACTACAAATGCATACTAATGCATACTAAAGAAACACACTAGAAAACACACTTTTACCTAACGACACAATAGACCAAGTAGATCTTACTAACTCCTAAGTGTCTAAATATCCTAACATCCCCCCTTAAGAACAACTTGGGATAGGATTGAATGATTTACAATAGTGACACAATAGGAGAAGGAAGGAGGAATTAGAGCCTATCCCCCCTTAATGACAACTTCCTGAACTCCTAACATAGATCGAAGTTTGGAAAACTTCGCTTCTGTAAGAGACTTTGTGAAAATGTCTGCAACTGGATCTTCTGTAGGGAAAAAGAGCACTTCAATAACTTGACCATGAATGAGATTTCTGATGAAGTGCATGTGTAGCTCGATGTGTTTTCTACGTTGATGTTGAACTGGGTCTTTGGCGAGCTTGATGGCACTCTGATTGTCACACCAAAGGTTGGTCGAATGTTGGTGCTGGAATCCAAACTCTAAAGGATCTGTCGAAGCCACAGGGCTTCCTGACTTGTATTTACCGCTGCTCGGTACTGTGCTTATGCTGAAGAAAGTGCAATAGCCTGTTGTTTCTTACAGGCCCAAGTGACAGGTCCTGAACCAAGGCTGAAAACATAACCTATAGTAGACTTTGATCATCAGGGTTGCCGGCCCAATCTGAATCAGTGAAACCAACCAATAACGGAGTCCCCCCTGAACTGTAATGTATCCCGAACTAAACTGTACCACAAACCTAGCGAAGTATCCTTTTAGCTTCTTTCCAATGGATTTCATGGGGTGTTTTCATATATTTGGCAACAAGACCAACAACAAAGGAAAGATCAGGACGGGTATGAGTCAAGTATAAGAGGCTACCAACTAATTGATGGTACAGGGTGGCATCAACTTCAGACAAAGTACAGGTGGAAAAAATCTTGACTCCATATTGGAAGGGAGAAGGGGTTGGTTTACAATCGTCCATGTGAAAGTGACGAAGAAGGTCACAAGCATACTTAGACTGGTAAAGAAAAATTCCTTCATTGGTTTGCAAAACTTGGAGGCCAAGGAAATAGTGCAAAAAGCCTAAGTCTGTCATTTCAAATTTCTTCTTAAGGCTGGTTTTCACATGGTTTAAAAGTTTTGAGTCACTACCAGTAAGGATAAGGTCATCAACATAAAGGACAAGGATTATGAGATGGCTTCCTACTTTCTTGGTATAGACATTAAGATCATAATGGAATCTAGAGAATCTAGTGGCAATAATAAAGCTATCCATTTTGGCATATCAAGCTCGGGGAGCTTGCTTGAGACCATAAAGAGATTTCTTGAGGCGAAAAACAAGGCTAGAGTCATTTTGGACATAGACAAGAGGTTGTTCCATGTAGATTTCTTCTTGCAAATCTTTGTGCAAAAAGGCGGATTTAACATCCATTTGATGGACCTCCCATTTATGTGAGGTAGCAAGGGCAAGAACAAGGCGGATGGAATTCATTTTTGCTACAGGGGAAAAGGTTTCATTATAGTCAATTCCTTCAACTTGGGAAAATCCTTTGGCAAATAACCGAGCCTTGTGTCTTTCAACACTTCCATCTGATGCATACTTAGTTCTGTAGACCCATTTGCATCTAACAAGTTTTCTTCCTTTT